>JAUKNL010000360.1:0-164487 GCA_030765065.1 Deroplatys truncata
TGATGTGATAAGTCCATTTATAAGCCTTTTCCGCACTTTGTATAAAGTCAAGAAAAACACGAATTTTCGCTCACTAGAGGCTAGAAAATCTTATTTCATGAATTAATGTTAACTCACATTTCATGCTATTTATAGGTTTTTTATGATGTGATATGTCCATTTATATGCTTTTTCCGCACTTTGAACTAAGTCAAGAAAACACGATTTTTAGCTCACTAGAGGCCAGAAAATCTTATTTCATGACTTAAATAAAACTCTCTTTTCATGCTATATATAGGTTTGTATTAAGGTGTGATATGTCCATTTATATGCCTTTTCCGCACTTTGAACAAAGTCGAGAAAACACGAGTTTTACGCTCACTAGTGAGTAAAAATTCATACTTCATGACTTAATGTAAACTCACTTTTATTGAAATTTAAAGGTCCATTAAGGTGTGATATTTCCATTTATATGCCTTTTCCGCACTTTGAACAAATTCGAGAAAACATAATTTTACGAAATTCTTATTTCATGACTTAAGGTAAACTCATCTTTATTGATAATAAAAGGTGTATAGAGGTGTGATATGTTCATTTATATGCCATTTCCGCTCTTTAAACAAAAGTCGAGAAAACACGATTTTCATCTCACTAGTGAGTAAAAATTCATATTTCATGACTTAATGTAAACTCACTTTTATTGAAATTTAAAGGTGCATTAAGGTGTGATATGTCCATTTATATGCCTTTTCCGCACTTTGAACAAAGTCGAGAAAACACGATTTTACGCTTACTAGTGAGAAAAATTCTTATTTCATTACTTTACGTAAACTCAGTTTTATTGCTATTTAAAGGTTTATTAAGGTGTAATATGTCCACTTATATGGCTTTTACGCACTTTGAACACAGTCGAGAAAACACGATTTTACGCTCACTAGTGAGTAAAAATTCTTATTTCATGACTTTACGTAAACACACTTTTATTGCTATTTAAAGCTGTATTAAGATGTGATATGTCCATTTATATGCCTTTTCCGCACTTTGAACAAAGTCGAGAAAACACGATTTTACGCTCACTAGTGAGTAAAAATTCTTACTTCCTGACTTAAGGTAAGCTCACCTTTATTGATAATAAAAGGTGTATAGAGGTGTGATATGTCCATTTATATGACTTTTCCGCACTTTGAACAAAGTCGAGAAAACACAATTTTACGCTCACTAGTGAGTAAAAATTCATATTTCACGACTTAACGTAAACTCACTTTTATTGCAATTTAAAGGTGTACTAAGGTGTGATATGTCCATTTATATGCATTTCACACTTTGAACAAAGTCAAGAGAACACGATTTTACGCTCACTAGTGAATAAAAACTCGTATTTCATGACTATACTTAAAATCAGTTACATTGCTATTTAAAGGTGTATTAAGGTGTGATATGTCCATTTATATGCCTTTTCCGCACTTTGAGCAAAGGCAAGAAAACACGATTTTACGCTCACTAGTGAATAAAAATTCGTATTTCATGACGTAACGTAAACTCACTTTTATTGTAATTAAAGGTGCATTAAGGTGTGATATGTCCATTTATATGCATTTTCCGCACTTTGAACAAAGTCAAGAAAACACGATCTTTCGCTCACTAGAGGCAAGAAATTCTGATTTTATGTCTTACGGTAATCTCATTTTTCACTCTATATTTAGGTGTTTTATGATGTGATATGTCCATTTATATGCCTTTTCCGCACTTTGTATAAATTCAAGAAAACACGAATTTTCGATCACTAGAGGCTATAAAATCTTATTTAATGAATTAATGTTAACTCACATTACATGCTATTTATAGGTTTTTTATGATGTGATATGTCCATTTATATGCTTTTTCCGCACTTTGAACAAAGTCAAGAAAACACGATTTTTCGCTCACTAGAGGCCAGAAATGCTTATTTCATGACTTAAGGAAAACTCTCTTTTCATGCTATATATAGGTGTATTATGATGTGATATGTCCATTTATATGCCTTTTCCGCACTGTGAACAAAGTCAAGAAAACACGATATTTCGCTCACTAGAGGCCAGAAAATCTTATTTCATGACTTAAGGAAAACTCTCTTTTCTTGCTATATATAGGTGTATTATGATGTGATACGTCCATTTATATGCCTTTTCCGCACTTTGGACAAAATCAAGAAAACACCTTTTTTTCGCTCACTAGAGGCTAGAAAATCTTAATTCATGAATTAATGTAAACTCACTTTTCATGCTATATATAAGTGTATTATGTTGTGATATGTCCAGTTATATGCCTTTGCCGCACTTTGTATAAAGTCAAGAAAACACGATTTTTCGCTCACTAGAGGCCAGAAAATCTTATTTCATGACTGAAGGAAAACTCTCTTATCTTACTATATATAGATGTATTATGATGTGATATGTCCATTTATATGCTTTTTCCGCACTTTGAACAAAGTCAAGAAAACACGATTTTTCGCTCACTAGAGACCAGAAAATCTTATTTCATGAATTAAACAAAACTCTCTTTTCTTGCTATATAAAGGTGTATTATGATGTGATATGTCCATTTATATGCTTTTCCGCACTTTGGACAAAATCAAGAAAACACCTTTTTTCGCTCACTAGAGGCTAGAAAATCTTATTTCATGAATTAATGTAAACTTACTTTTCATGCTATATATAGGTGTATTATGAAGTGATATGTCCATTTATATGCCTTTTCCGCACTTTATATAATGTCAAGAAAACACGATTTTACGCTCACTAGAGGCTAGAAAATCTTATTTCATGAATTAATGTTAACTCACCATTCATGCTATATATAGGTGTATTATGACGTGATATGTCCATTTATATGCCTTTTCCGCACTTCATATAAAGTCAAGAAAGCACGATTTTTCGCTTACTAGAGGCCAGAAATTCTTATTTCATGAATTAATGTTAACTCACATTACATGCTATTTATAGGTTTTTTATGATGTGATATGTCCATTTATAAGCTTTTTCCGCACTTTGAACAAAGTCAAGAAAACACGATTTTTAGCTCACTAGAGGCCAGAAATTCTTATTTCATGACTTAAATGAAACTCTCTTTTCATGCTATATATATGTGTACTATGATGTGATATGTCCTTATATATGCCTTTTCCGCACTGTGAACAAAGTCAAGAAAACACGATTTTTCGCTCACTAGAGGCCAGAAATTCTTATTTCATGACTTAAATAAAACTCTCTTTTCATGCTATATATAGGTGTATTAAGGTGTGATATGTCCATTTATATGCCTTTTCCGCACTTTGAACAAAGTCGAGAAAACACGAGTTTACGCTCACTAGTGAGTAAAAATTCATACTTCATGACTTAATGTAAACTCACTTTTATTGAAATTTAAAGGTGCATTAAGGTGTGATATTTCCATTTATATGCCTTTTCCGCACTTTGAACAAATTCGAGAAAACATAATTTTACGAAATTCTTATTTCATGACTTAAGGTAAACTCATCTTTATTGATAATAAAAGGTGTATAGAGGTGTGATATGTTCATTTATATGCCATTTCCGCTCTTTAAACAAAGTCGAGAAAACACGATTTTAATCTCACTAGTGAGTGAAAATTCATATTTCATGACTTAATGTAAACTCACTTTTATTGAAATTTAAAGGTGCATTAAGGTGTGATATGTCCATTTATATGCCTTTTCCGCACTTTGAACAAAGTCGAGAAAACACGATTTTACGCTTACTAGTGAGAAAAATTCTTATTTCATTACTTTACGTAAACTCAGTTTTATTGCTATTTAAAGGTTTATTAAGGTGTAATATGTCCACTTATATGCCTTTTCCGCACTTTGAACACAGTCGAGAAAACACGATTTTACGCTCACTAGTGAGTAAAAATTCTTATTTCATGACTTTACGTAAACACACTTTTATTGCTATTTAAAGCTGTATTAAGATGTGATATGTCCATTTATATACCTTTTCCGCACTTTGAACAAAGTCGAGAAAACACGATTTTACGCTCACTAGTGAGTAAAAATTCTTATTTCCTGACTTAAGGTAAACTCACCTTTATTGATAATAAAAGGTGTATAGAGGTGTGATATGTCCATTTATATGACTTTTCCGCACTTTGAACAAAGTCGAGAAAACACGATTTTACGCTCACTAGTGAGTAAAAATTCATATTTCACGACTTAACGTAAACTCACTTTTATTGCAATTTAAAGGTGTATTAAGGTGTGATATGTCCATTTATATGCATTTCACACTTTGAACAAAGTCAAGAAAACACGATTTTACGCTCACTAGTGAATAAAAACTCGTATTTCATGACTATACGTAAAATCAGTTACATTGCTATTTAAAGGTGTATTAAGGTGTGATATGTCCATTTATATGCCTTTTCCGCACTTTGAGCAAAGGCAAGAAAACACGATTTTACGCTCACTAGTGAATAAAAATTCGTATTTCATGACGTAACGTAAACTCACTTTTATTGTAATTAAAGGTGCATTAAGGTGTGATATGTCCATTTATATGCCTTTTCCGCACTTTGAACAAAGTCAAGAAAACACGATCTTTCGCTCACTAGAGGCAAGAAATTCTGATTTTATGTCTTACGGTAATCTCATTTTTCACTCTATATTTAGGTGTTTTATGATGTGATATGTCCATTTATATGCCTTTTCCGCACTTTGTATAAATTCAAGAAAACACGAATTTTCGCTCACTAGAGATTATAAAATCTTATTTAATGAATTAATGTTAACTCACATTACATGCTATTTATAGGTTTTTTATGATGTGATATGTCCATTTATATGCTTTTTCCGCACTTTGAACAAAGTCAAGAAAACACGATTTTTCGCTCACTAGAGGCCAGAAATGCTTATTTCATGACTTAAGGAAAACTCTCTTTTCATGCTATATATAGGTGTATTATGATGTGATATGTCCATTTATATGCCTTTTCCGCACTGTGAACAAAGTCAAGAAAACACGATAGTTCGCTCACTAGAGGCCAGAAAATCTTATTTCATGACTTAAGGAAAACTCTCTTTTCTTGCTATATATAGGTGTATTATGATGTGATATGTCCATTTATATGCCTTTTCCGCACTTTGAACAAAGTCAAGAAAACACGATCTTTCGCTCACTAGAGGCCAGAAATTCTGATTTTTTGACTTAATTTAATCTCATTTTTCATTCTATATTTAGGTGTATTATGATGTGATATGTCCATTCATATGCCTTTTCCGCACTTTGTATTAATTCAAGAAAACGCGATTTTTAGCTGATAAGAGGCTAGAAAAAAGCGTATTTCATGAATTAATGTAAACTCACTTTTCATGCTATATATAGGTGTATTATGATGTGATACGTCCATTTATATGCCTTTTCCGCACTTTGTATAAAGTCAAGAAAACACGATTTTTCGCTCAATAGAGGCCAGAAAATCTTATTTCATGACTTAAGGAAAACTCTCTTTTCTTACTATATATAGATGTATTATGATGTGATATGTCCATTTATATGCTTTTTTCGCACTTTGAACAAAGTCCAAATAATACGATTTTTCGCTCACGAGACCAGAAAATCTTATTTCGTGACTGAAGGAAACCTCTCTTTTCTTACTATATATAGATGTATTATGATGTGATATGTCCATTTATATGCTTTATCCGCACTTTGAACAAAGTAAAGAATACACGTTTTTTCGCTCACTAGAGACCAGAAAATCTTATTTCATGACTTAAACAAAACTCTCTTTTCTTGCTATATAAAGGTGTATTATGATGTGATATGTCCATTTATATGCTTTTCCGCACTTTGGACAAAATCAAGAAAACACCTTTTTTCGCTCACTAGAGGCTAGAAAATCTTAATTCATGAATTAATGTAAACTCACTTTTCATGCTATATATAAGTGTATTATGTTGTGATATGTCCAGTTATATGCCTTCGCCGCACTTTGTATAAAGTCAAGAAAACACGATTTTTCGCTCACTAGAGGCCAGAAAATCTTATTTCATGACTGAAGGAAAACTCTCTTTTCTTACTATATATAGATGTATTATGATGTGATATGTCCATTTATATGCTTTTTCCGCACTTTGAACAAAGTCAAGAAAACACGATTTTTCGCTCACGAGAGACCAGAAAGTCTTATCTCATGACTTAAGGAAAACTGTCTTTTCTTACTATATATCGAGGTATTATGATGTGATATGTTCATTTATATGCTTTTTCCGCACTTTGAACAAAGTCAAGAAAACACGATTTTTCGCTCACTAGAGACCAGAAAATCTTATTTCATGACTTAACCAAAACTCACTTTTCATGCTATATATAAGTGTATTATGTTGTGATATGTCCATTTGTATGCTTTTCCGCACTTTGGACAAAATCAAGAAAACACGATTTTTCGCTTACTAGAGGCTAGAAAATCTTATTTCATGAATTAATGTAAACTCACTTTTCATGCTATATATAGGTGTATTATGATGTGATATGTCTATTTATATGACTTTTCCGCACTTTATATACAGTCAAGAAAGCACGATTTTTCGCTTACTAGAGGCCAGAAATTCTTATTTCATTACTTAAGGAAAACTTTCTTTTTATGCTATATATAGGTGTATTATGATGTGATATGTCTTTTATATGCCTTTTCCGCACTGTGAACAAAGTCAAGAAAACACGATCTTTCGCTCACTAGAGGCCAGAAATTTTGATTTTATGACTTACGGTAATCTCATTTTTCATTCTATATTTAGGTATCTTATGATGTGATATGTCCATTTATATGCCCTTTCCGCACTTTGAACAAAGTCAAGAAAACACGATCTTTCGCTCACTAGAGGCCAGAAATTCTGATTTTATTACTTAAGGTAATCTCATTCTTCATTCTATATTAAGGTGTCTTATGATGTGATATGTCCATTTATATGCCTTTTCCGCACTTTGTATAAATTCAAGAAAACGCGAATTTTCGCTCACTAAAGGCTAGAAAATCTTATTTCATGAAGTAATGTAAACTCACTTTTCACGCTGTATATAGGTGTATTATGATGTGATAAGTCCATTTATATGCCTTTTCCGCACTTTGTATAAAGTCAAGAAAACACGAATTTTCGCTCACTAGAGGCTAGAAAATCTTATTTCATGAATTAATGTTAACTCACATTTCATGCTATTTATAGGTTTTTTATGATGTGATATGTCCATTTATATGCTTTTTCCGCACTTTGAACTAAGTCAAGAAAACACGATTTTTAGCTCACTAGAGGCCAGAAATTCTTATTTCATGACTTAAATAAAACTCTCTTTTCATGCTATATATAGGTGTATTAAGGTGTGATATGTCCATTTATATGCCTTTTCCGCACTTTGAACAAAGTCGAGAAAACACGAGTTTACGCTCACTAGTGAGTAAAAATTCATACTTCATGACTTAATGTAAACTCACTTTTATTGAAATTTAAAGGTCCATTAAGGTGTGATATTTCCATTTATATGCCTTTTCCGCACTTTGAACAAATTCGAGAAAACATAATTTTACGAAATTCTTATTTCATGACTTAAGGTAAACTCATCTTTATTGATAATAAAAGGTGTATAGAGGTGTGATATGTTCATTTATATGCCATTTCCGCTCTTTAAACAAAGTCGAGAAAACACGATTTTCATCTCACTAGTGAGTAAAAATTCATATTTCATGACTTAATGTAAACTCACTTTTATTGAAATTTAAAGGTGCATTAAGGTGTGATATGTCCATTTATATGCCTTTTCCGCACTTTGAACAAAGTCGAGAAAACACGATTTTACGCTTACTAGTGAGAAAAATTCTTATTTCATTACTTTACGTAAACTCAGTTTTATTGCTATTTAAAGGTTTATTAAGGTGTAATATGTCCACTTATATGGCTTTTACGCACTTTGAACACAGTCGAGAAAACACGATTTTACGCTCACTAGTGAGTAAAAATTCTTATTTCATGACTTTACGTAAACACACTTTTATTGCTATTTAAAGCTGTATTAAGATGTGATATGTCCATTTATATGCCTTTTCCGCACTTTGAACAAAGTCGAGAAAACACGATTTTACGCTCACTAGTGAGTAAAAATTCTTACTTCCTGACTTAAGGTAAGCTCACCTTTATTGATAATAAAAGGTGTATAGAGGTGTGATATGTCCATTTATATGACTTTTCCGCACTTTGAACAAAGTCGAGAAAACACAATTTTACGCTCACTAGTGAGTAAAAATTCATATTTCACGACTTAACGTAAACTCACTTTTATTGCAATTTAAAGGTGTATTAAGGTGTGAT
This sequence comes from Deroplatys truncata, assembly GCA_030765065.1. Classification (NCBI taxonomy): domain Eukaryota; kingdom Metazoa; phylum Arthropoda; class Insecta; order Mantodea; family Mantidae; genus Deroplatys; species Deroplatys truncata. The sequence continues at coordinate 8,336 of JAUKNL010000360.1, forward strand.
ATGTCCATTTATATGCATTTCACACTTTGAACAAAGTCAAGAGAACACGATTTTACGCTCACTAGTGAATAAAAACTCGTATTTCATGACTATACGTAAAATCAGTTACATTGCTATTTAAAGGTGTATTAAGGTGTGATATGTCCATTTATATGCCTTTTCCGCACTTTGAGCAAAGGCAAGAAAACACGATTTTACGCTCACTAGTGAATAAAAATTCGTATTTCATGACGTAACGTAAACTCACTTTTATTGTAATTAAAGGTGCATTAAGGTGTGATATGTCCATTTATATGCATTTTCCGCACTTTGAACAAAGTCAAGAAAACACGATCTTTCGCTCACTAGAGGCAAGAAATTCTGATTTTATGTCTTACGGTAATCTCATTTTTCACTCTATATTTAGGTGTTTTATGATGTGATATGTCCATTTATATGCCTTTTCCGCACTTTGTATAAATTCAAGAAAACACGAATTTTCGATCACTAGAGGCTATAAAATCTTATTTAATGAATTAATGTTAACTCACATTACATGCTATTTATAGGTTTTTTATGATGTGATATGTCCATTTATATGCTTTTTCCGCACTTTGAACAAAGTCAAGAAAACACGATTTTTCGCTCACTAGAGGCCAGAAATGCTTATTTCATGACTTAAGGAAAACTCTCTTTTCATGCTATATATAGGTGTATTATGATGTGATATGTCCATTTATATGCCTTTTCCGCACTGTGAACAAAGTCAAGAAAACACGATATTTCGCTCACTAGAGGCCAGAAAATCTTATTTCATGACTTAAGGAAAACTCTCTTTTCTTGCTATATATAGGTGTATTATGATGTGATACGTCCATTTATATGCCTTTTCCGCACTTTGGACAAAATCAAGAAAACACCTTTTTTCGCTCACTAGAGGCTAGAAAATCTTAATTCATGAATTAATGTAAACTCACTTTTCATGCTATATATAAGTGTATTATGTTGTGATATGTCCAGTTATATGCCTTTGCCGCACTTTGTATAAAGTCAAGAAAACACGATTTTTCGCTCACTAGAGGCCAGAAAATCTTATTTCATGACTGAAGGAAAACTCTCTTATCTTACTATATATAGATGTATTATGATGTGATATGTCCATTTATATGCTTTTTCCGCACTTTGAACAAAGTCAAGAAAACACGATTTTTCGCTCACTAGAGACCAGAAAATCTTATTTCATGAATTAAACAAAACTCTCTTTTCTTGCTATATAAAGGTGTATTATGATGTGATATGTCCATTTATATGCTTTTCCGCACTTTGGACAAAATCAAGAAAACACCTTTTTTCGCTCACTAGAGGCTAGAAAATCTTATTTCATGAATTAATGTAAACTTACTTTTCATGCTATATATAGGTGTATTATGAAGTGATATGTCCATTTATATGCCTTTTCCGCACTTTATATAATGTCAAGAAAACACGATTTTACGCTCACTAGAGGCTAGAAAATCTTATTTCATGAATTAATGTTAACTCACCATTCATGCTATATATAGGTGTATTATGACGTGATATGTCCATTTATATGCCTTTTCCGCACTTCATATAAAGTCAAGAAAGCACGATTTTTCGCTTACTAGAGGCCAGAAATTCTTATTTCATGAATTAATGTTAACTCACATTACATGCTATTTATAGGTTTTTTATGATGTGATATGTCCATTTATATGCTTTTTCCGCACTTTGAACAAAGTCAAGAAAACACGATTTTTAGCTCACTAGAGGCCAGAAATTCTTATTTCATGACTTAAATGAAACTCTCTTTTCATGCTATATATATGTGTACTATGATGTGATATGTCCTTATATATGCCTTTTCCGCACTGTGAACAAAGTCAAGAAAACACGATTTTTCGCTCACTAGAGGCCAGAAATTCTTATTTCATGACTTAAATAAAACTCTCTTTTCATGCTATATATAGGTGTATTAAGGTGTGATATGTCCATTTATATGCCTTTTCCGCACTTTGAACAAAGTCGAGAAAACACGAGTTTACGCTCACTAGTGAGTAAAAATTCATACTTCATGACTTAATGTAAACTCACTTTTATTGAAATTTAAAGGTGCATTAAGGTGTGATATTTCCATTTATATGCCTTTTCCGCACTTTGAACAAATTCGAGAAAACATAATTTTACGAAATTCTTATTTCATGACTTAAGGTAAACTCATCTTTATTGATAATAAAAGGTGTATAGAGGTGTGATATGTTCATTTATATGCCATTTCCGCTCTTTAAACAAAGTCGAGAAAACACGATTTTAATCTCACTAGTGAGTGAAAATTCATATTTCATGACTTAATGTAAACTCACTTTTATTGAAATTTAAAGGTGCATTAAGGTGTGATATGTCCATTTATATGCCTTTTCCGCACTTTGAACAAAGTCGAGAAAACACGATTTTACGCTTACTAGTGAGAAAAATTCTTATTTCATTACTTTACGTAAACTCAGTTTTATTGCTATTTAAAGGTTTATTAAGGTGTAATATGTCCACTTATATGCCTTTTCCGCACTTTGAACACAGTCGAGAAAACACGATTTTACGCTCACTAGTGAGTAAAAATTCTTATTTCATGACTTTACGTAAACACACTTTTATTGCTATTTAAAGCTGTATTAAGATGTGATATGTCCATTTATATACCTTTTCCGCACTTTGAACAAAGTCGAGAAAACACGATTTTACGCTCACTAGTGAGTAAAAATTCTTATTTCCTGACTTAAGGTAAACTCACCTTTATTGATAATAAAAGGTGTATAGAGGTGTGATATGTCCATTTATATGACTTTTCCGCACTTTGAACAAAGTCGAGAAAACACGATTTTACGCTCACTAGTGAGTAAAAATTCATATTTCACGACTTAACGTAAACTCACTTTTATTGCAATTTAAAGGTGTATTAAGGTGTGATATGTCCATTTATATGCATTTCACACTTTGAACAAAGTCAAGAAAACACGATTTTACGCTCACTAGTGAATAAAAACTCGTATTTCATGACTATACGTAAAATCAGTTACATTGCTATTTAAAGGTGTATTAAGGTGTGATATGTCCATTTATATGCCTTTTCCGCACTTTGAGCAAAGGCAAGAAAACACGATTTTACGCTCACTAGTGAATAAAAATTCGTATTTCATGACGTAACGTAAACTCACTTTTATTGTAATTAAAGGTGCATTAAGGTGTGATATGTCCATTTATATGCCTTTTCCGCACTTTGAACAAAGTCAAGAAAACACGATCTTTCGCTCACTAGAGGCAAGAAATTCTGATTTTATGTCTTACGGTAATCTCATTTTTCACTCTATATTTAGGTGTTTTATGATGTGATATGTCCATTTATATGCCTTTTCCGCACTTTGTATAAATTCAAGAAAACACGAATTTTCGCTCACTAGAGATTATAAAATCTTATTTAATGAATTAATGTTAACTCACATTACATGCTATTTATAGGTTTTTTATGATGTGATATGTCCATTTATATGCTTTTTCCGCACTTTGAACAAAGTCAAGAAAACACGATTTTTCGCTCACTAGAGGCCAGAAATGCTTATTTCATGACTTAAGGAAAACTCTCTTTTCATGCTATATATAGGTGTATTATGATGTGATATGTCCATTTATATGCCTTTTCCGCACTGTGAACAAAGTCAAGAAAACACGATATTTCGCTCACTAGAGGCCAGAAAATCTTATTTCATGACTTAAGGAAAACTCTCTTTTCTTGCTATATATAGGTGTATTATGATGTGATATGTCCATTTATATGCCTTTTCCGCACTTTGAACAAAGTCAAGAAAACACGATCTTTCGCTCACTAGAGGCCAGAAATTCTGATTTTTTGACTTAATTTAATCTCATTTTTCATTCTATATTTAGGTGTATTATGATGTGATATGTCCATTCATATGCCTTTTCCGCACTTTGTATTAATTCAAGAAAACGCGATTTTTAGCTGATAAGAGGCTAGAAAAAAGCGTATTTCATGAATTAATGTAAACTCACTTTTCATGCTATATATAGGTGTATTATGATGTGATACGTCCATTTATATGCCTTTTCCGCACTTTGTATAAAGTCAAGAAAACACGATTTTTCGCTCAATAGAGGCCAGAAAATCTTATTTCATGACTTAAGGAAAACTCTCTTTTCTTACTATATATAGATGTATTATGATGTGATATGTCCATTTATATGCTTTTTTCGCACTTTGAACAAAGTCCAAATAATACGATTTTTCGCTCACGAGACCAGAAAATCTTATTTCGTGACTGAAGGAAACCTCTCTTTTCTTACTATATATAGATGTATTATGATGTGATATGTCCATTTATATGCTTTATCCGCACTTTGAACAAAGTAAAGAATACACGTTTTTTCGCTCACTAGAGACCAGAAAATCTTATTTCATGACTTAAACAAAACTCTCTTTTCTTGCTATATAAAGGTGTATTATGATGTGATATGTCCATTTATATGCTTTTCCGCACTTTGGACAAAATCAAGAAAACACCTTTTTTCGCTCACTAGAGGCTAGAAAATCTTAATTCATGAATTAATGTAAACTCACTTTTCATGCTATATATAAGTGTATTATGTTGTGATATGTCCAGTTATATGCCTTTGCCGCACTTTGTATAAAGTCAAGAAAACACGATTTTTCGCTCACTAGAGGCCAGAAAATCTTATTTCATGACTGAAGGAAAACTCTCTTTTCTTACTATATATAGATGTATTATGATGTGATATGTCCATTTATATGCTTTTTCCGCACTTTGAACAAAGTCAAGAAAACACGATTTTTCGCTCACGAGAGACCAGAAAGTCTTATCTCATGACTTAAGGAAAACTGTCTTTTCTTACTATATATCGAGGTATTATGATGTGATATGTTCATTTATATGCTTTTTCCGCACTTTGAACAAAGTCAAGAAAACACGATTTTTCGCTCACTAGAGACCAGAAAATCTTATTTCATGACTTAACCAAAACTCAGTTTTCATGCTATATATAAGTGTATTATGTTGTGATATGTCCATTTGTATGCTTTTCCGCACTTTGGACAAAATCAAGAAAACACGATTTTTCGCTTACTAGAGGCTAGAAAATCTTATTTCATGAATTAATGTAAACTCACTTTTCATGCTATATATAGGTGTATTATGATGTGATATGTCTATTTATATGACTTTTCCGCACTTTATATACAGTCAAGAAAGCACGATTTTTCGCTTACTAGAGGCCAGAAATTCTTATTTCATTACTTAAGGAAAACTTTCTTTTTATGCTATATATAGGTGTATTATGATGTGATATGTCTTTTATATGCCTTTTCCGCACTGTGAACAAAGTCAAGAAAACACGATCTTTCGCTCACTAGAGGCCAGAAATTTTGATTTTATGACTTACGGTAATCTCATTTTTCATTCTATATTTAGGTATCTTATGATGTGATATGTCCATTTATATGCCCTTTCCGCACTTTGAACAAAGTCAAGAAAACACGATCTTTCGCTCACTAGAGGCCAGAAATTCTGATTTTATTACTTAAGGTAATCTCATTCTTCATTCTATATTAAGGTGTCTTATGATGTGATATGTCCATTTATATGCCTTTTCCGCACTTTGTATAAATTCAAGAAAACGCGAATTTTCGCTCACTAAAGGCTAGAAAATCTTATTTCATGAAGTAATGTAAACTCACTTTTCACGCTGTATATAGGTGTATTATGATGTGATAAGTCCATTTATATGCCTTTTCCGCACTTTGTATAAAGTCAAGAAAACACGAATTTTCGCTCACTAGAGGCTAGAAAATCTTATTTCATGAATTAATGTTAACTCACATTTCATGCTATTTATAGGTTTTTTATGATGTGATATGTCCATTTATATGCTTTTTCCGCACTTTGAACTAAGTCAAGAAAACACGATTTTTAGCTCACTAGAGGCCAGAAATTCTTATTTCATGACTTAAATAAAACTCTCTTTTCATGCTATATATAGGTGTATTAAGGTGTGATATGTCCATTTATATGCCTTTTCCGCACTTTGAACAAAGTCGAGAAAACACGAGTTTACGCTCACTAGTGAGTAAAAATTCATACTTCATGACTTAATGTAAACTCACTTTTATTGAAATTTAAAGGTCCATTAAGGTGTGATATTTCCATTTATATGCCTTTTCCGCACTTTGAACAAATTCGAGAAAACATAATTTTACGAAATTCTTATTTCATGACTTAAGGTAAACTCATCTTTATTGATAATAAAAGGTGTATAGAGGTGTGATATGTTCATTTATATGCCATTTCCGCTCTTTAAACAAAGTCGAGAAAACACGATTTTCATCTCACTAGTGAGTAAAAATTCATATTTCATGACTTAATGTAAACTCACTTTTATTGAAATTTAAAGGTGCATTAAGGTGTGATATGTCCATTTATATGCCTTTTCCGCACTTTGAACAAAGTCGAGAAAACACGATTTTACGCTTACTAGTGAGAAAAATTCTTATTTCATTACTTTACGTAAACTCAGTTTTATTGCTATTTAAAGGTTTATTAAGGTGTAATATGTCCACTTATATGGCTTTTACGCACTTTGAACACAGTCGAGAAAACACGATTTTACGCTCACTAGTGAGTAAAAATTCTTATTTCATGACTTTACGTAAACACACTTTTATTGCTATTTAAAGCTGTATTAAGATGTGATATGTCCATTTATATGCCTTTTCCGCACTTTGAACAAAGTCGAGAAAACACGATTTTACGCTCACTAGTGAGTAAAAATTCTTACTTCCTGACTTAAGGTAAGCTCACCTTTATTGATAATAAAAGGTGTATAGAGGTGTGATATGTCCATTTATATGACTTTTCCGCACTTTGAACAAAGTCGAGAAAACACAATTTTACGCTCACTAGTGAGTAAAAATTCATATTTCACGACTTAACGTAAACTCACTTTTATTGCAATTTAAAGGTGTATTAAGGTGTGATATGTCCATTTATATGCATTTCACACTTTGAACAAAGTCAAGAGAACACGATTTTACGCTCACTAGTGAATAAAAACTCGTATTTCATGACTATACGTAAAATCAGTTACATTGCTATTTAAAGGTGTATTAAGGTGTGATATGTCCATTTATATGCCTTTTCCGCACTTTGAGCAAAGGCAAGAAAACACGATTTTACGCTCACTAGTGAATAAAAATTCGTATTTCATGACGTAACGTAAACTCACTTTTATTGTAATTAAAGGTGCATTAAGGTGTGATATGTCCATTTATATGCCTTTTCCGCACTTTGAACAAAGTCAAGAAAACACGATCTTTCGCTCACTAGAGGCAAGAAATTCTGATTTTATGTCTTACGGTAATCTCATTTTTCACTCTATATTTAGGTGTTTTATGATGTGATATGTCCATTTATATGCCTTTTCCGCACTTTGTATAAATTCAAGAAAACACGAATTTTCGCTCACTAGAGGCTATAAAATCTTATTTAATGAATTAATGTTAACTCACATTACATGCTATTTATAGGTTTTTTATGATGTGATATGTCCATTTATATGCTTTTTCCGCACTTTGAACAAAGTCAAGAAAACACGATTTTTCGCTCACTAGAGGCCAGAAATGCTTATTTCATGACTTAAGGAAAACTCTCTTTTCATGCTATATATAGGTGTATTATGATGTGATATGTCCATTTATATGCCTTTTCCGCACTGTGAACAAAGTCAAGAAAACACGATATTTCGCTCACTAGAGGCCAGAAAATCTTATTTCATGACTTAAGGAAAACTCTCTTTTCTTGCTATATATAGGTGTATTATGATGTGATACGTCCATTTATATGCCTTTTCCGCACTTTGGACAAAATCAAGAAAACACCTTTTTTCGCTCACTAGAGGCTAGAAAATCTTAATTCATGAATTAATGTAAACTCACTTTTCATGCTATATATAAGTGTATTATGTTGTGATATGTCCAGTTATATGCCTTTGCCGCACTTTGTATAAAGTCAAGAAAACACGATTTTTCGCTCACTAGAGGCCAGAAAATCTTATTTCATGACTGAAGGAAAACTCTCTTATCTTACTATATATAGATGTATTATGATGTGATATGTCCATTTATATGCTTTTTCCGCACTTTGAACAAAGTCAAGAAAACACGATTTTTCGCTCACTAGAGACCAGAAAATCTTATTTCATGAATTAAACAAAACTCTCTTTTCTTGCTATATAAAGGTGTATTATGATGTGATATGTCCATTTATATGCTTTTCCGCACTTTGGACAAAATCAAGAAAACACCTTTTTTCGCTCACTAGAGGCTAGAAAATCTTATTTCATGAATTAATGTAAACTTACTTTTCATGCTATATATAGGTGTATTATGAAGTGATATGTCCATTTATATGCCTTTTCCGCACTTTATATAATGTCAAGAAAACACGATTTTACGCTCACTAGAGGCTAGAAAATCTTATTTCATGAATTAATGTTAACTCACCATTCATGCTATATATAGGTGTATTATGACGTGATATGTCCATTTATATGCCTTTTCCGCACTTTATATAAAGTCAAGAAAGCACGATTTTTCGCTTACTAGAGGCCAGAAATTCTTATTTCATGAATTAATGTTAACTCACATTACATGCTATTTATAGGTTTTTTATGATGTGATATGTCCATTTATATGCTTTTTCCGCACTTTGAACAAAGTCAAGAAAACACGATTTTTCGCTCACTAGAGGCCAGAAATGCTTATTTCATGACTTAAGGAAAACTCTCTTTTCATGCTATATATAGGTGTATTATGATGTGATATGTCCATTTATATGCCTTTTCCGCACTGTGAACAAAGTCAAGAAAACACGATATTTCGCTCACTAGAGGCCAGAAAATCTTATTTCATGACTTAAGGAAAACTCTCTTTTCTTGCTATATATAGGTGTATTATGATGTGATATGTCCATTTATATGCCTTTTCCGCACTTTGAACAAAGTCAAGAAAACACGATCTTTCGCTCACTAGAGGCCAGAAATTCTGATTTTTTGACTTAATTTAATCTCATTTTTCATTCTATATTTAGGTGTATTATGATGTGATATGTCCATTCATATGCCTTTTCCGCACTTTGTATTAATTCAAGAAAACGCGATTTTTAGCTGACTAGAGGCTAGAAAAAAAGCGTATTTCATGAATTAATGTAAACTCACTTTTCATGCTATATATAGGTGTATTATGATGTGATACGTCCATTTATATGCCTTTTCCGCACTTTGTATAAAGTCAAGAAAACACGATTTTTCGCTCAATAGAGGCCAGAAAATCTTATTTCATGACTTAAGGAAAACTCTCTTTTCTTACTATATATAGATGTATTATGATGTGATATGTCCATTTATATGCTTTTTTCGCACTTTGAACAAAGTCCAGATAATACGATTTTTCGCTCACGAGACCAGAAAATCTTATTTCGTGACTGAAGGAAACCTCTCTTTTCTTACTATATATAGATGTATTATGATGTGATATGTCCATTTATATGCTTTATCCGCACTTTGAACAAAGTAAAGAATACACGTTTTTTCGCTCACTAGAGACCAGAAAATCTTATTTCATGACTTAAACAAAAGTCTCTTTTCTTGCTATATAAAGGTGTATTATGATGTGATATGTCCATTTGTATGCATTTCCGCACTTTGGACAAAATCAAGAAAACACCTTTTTTCGCTCACTAGAGGCTAGAAAATCTTAATTCATGAATTAATGTAAACTCACTTTTCATGCTATATATAAGTGTATTATGTTGTGATATGTCCAGTTATATGCCTTTGCCGCACTTTGTATAAAGTCAAGAAAACACGATTTTTCGCTCACTAGAGGCCAGAAAATCTTATTTCATGACTGAAGGAAAACTCTCTTTTCTTACTATATATAGATGTATTATGATGTGATATGTCCATTTATATGCTTTTTCCGCACTTTGAACAAAGTCAAGAAAACACGATATTTCGCTCACTAGAGACCAGAAAATCTTATCTCATGACTTAAGGAAAACTGTCTTTTCTTACTATATATCGAGGTATTATGATGTGATATGTTCATTTATATGCTTTTTCCGCACTTTGAACAAAGTCAAGAAAACACGATTTTTCGCTCACTAGAGACCAGAAAATCTTATTTCATGACTTAACCAAAACTCACTTTTCATGCTATATATAAGTGTATTATGTTGTGATATGTCCATTTGTATGCTTTTCCGCACTTTGGACAAAATCAAGAAAACACGATTTTTCGCTTACTAGAGGCTAGAAAATCTTATTTCATGAATTAATGTAAACTCACTTTTCATGCTATATATAGGTGTATTATGATGTGATATGTCTATTTATATGCCTTTTCCGCACTTTATATACAGTCAAGAAAGCACGATTTTTCGCTTACTAGAGGCCAGAAATTCTTATTTCATTACTTAAGGAAAACTTTCTTTTTATGCTATATATAGGTGTATTATGATGTGATATGTCTTTTATATGCCTTTTCCGCACTGTGAACAAAGTCAAGAAAACACGATCTTTCGCTCACTAGAGGCCAGAAATTTTGATTTTATGACTTACGGTAATCTCATTTTTCATTCTATATTTAGGTATCTTATGATGTGATATGTACATTTATATGCCCTTTCCGCACTTTGAACAAAGTCAAGAAAACACGATCTTTCGCTCACTAGAGGCCAGAAATTCTGATTTTATTACTTAAGGTAATCTCATTTTTCATTCTATATTAAGGTGTCTTATGATGTGATATGTCCATTTATATGCCTTTTCCGCACTTTGTATAAATTCAAGAAAACGCGAATTTTCGCTCACTAAAGGCTAGAAAATCTTGTTTCATGAAGTAATGTAAACTCACTTTTCATGCTGTATATAGGTGTATTATGATGTGATAAGTCCATTTATATGCCTTTTCCGCACTTTGTATAAAGTCAAGAAAACACGAATTTTCGCTCACTAGAGGCTAGAAATTCTTATTTCATGACTTAAATGAAACTCTCTTTTCATGCTATATATAGGTGTACTATGATGTGATATGTCCTTATATATGCCTTTTCCGCACTGTGAACAAAGTCAAGAAAACACGATTTTTCGCTCACTAGAGGCCAGAAATTCTTATTTCATGACTTAAATAAAACTCTCTTTTCATGCTATATATAGGTGTATTAAGGTGTGATATGTCCATTTATATGCCTTTTCCGCACTTTGAACAAAGTCGAGAAAACACGAGTTTACGCTCACTAGTGAGTAAAAATTCATACTTCATGACTTAATGTAAACTCACTTTTATTGAAATTTAAAGGTGCATTAAGGTGTGATATTTCCATTTATATGCCTTTTCCGCACTTTGAACAAATTCGAGAAAACATAATTTTACGAAATTCTTATTTCATGACTTAAGGTAAACTCATCTTTATTGATAATAAAAGGTGTATAGAGGTGTGATATGTTCATTTATATGCCATTTCCGCTCTTTAAACAAAGTCGAGAAAAACACGATTTTCATCTCACTAGTGAGTAAAAATTCATATTTCATGACTTAATGTAAACTCACTTTTATTGAAATTTAAAGGTGCATTAAGGTGTGATATGTCCATTTATATGCCTTTTCCGCACTTTGAACAAAGTCGAGAAAACACGATTTTACGCTTACTAGTGAGAAAAATTCTTATTTCATTACTTTACGTAAACTCAGTTTTATTGCTATTTAAAGGTTTATTAAGGTGTAATATGTCCACTTATATGCCTTTTCCGCACTTTGAACACAGTCGAGAAAACACGATTTTACGCTCACTAGTGAGTAAAAATTCTTATTTCATGACTTTACGTAAACACACTTTTATTGCTATTTAAAGCTGTATTAAGATGTGATATGTCCATTTATATGCCTTTTCCGCACTTTGAACAAAGTCGAGAAAACACGATTTTACGCTCACTAGTGAGTAAAAATTCTTACTTCCTGACTTAAGGTAAGCTCACCTTTATTGATAATAAAAGGTGTATAGAGGTGTGATATGTCCATTTATATGACTTTTCCGCACTTTGAACAAAGTCGAGAAAACACAATTTTACGCTCACTAGTGAGTAAAAATTCATATTTCACGACTTAACGTAAACTCACTTTTATTGCAATTTAAAGGTGTATTAAGGTGTGATATGTCCATTTATATGCATTTCACACTTTGAACAAAGTCAAGAGAACACGATTTTACGCTCACTAGTGAATAAAAACTCGTATTTCATGACTATACGTAAAATCAGTTACATTGCTATTTAAAGGTGTATTAAGGTGTGATATGTCCATTTATATGCCATTTCCGCATTTTGAGCAAAGGCAAGAAAACACGATTTTACGCTCACTAGTGAATAAAAATTCGTATTTCATGACGTAACGTAAACTCACTTTTATTGTAATTAAAGGTGCATTAAGGTGTGATATGTCCATTTATATGCCTTTTCCGCACTTTGAACAAAGTCAAGAAAACACGATCTTTCGCTCACTAGAGGCAAGAAATTCTGATTTTATGTCTTACGGTAATCTCATTTTTCACTCTATATTTAGGTGTTTTATGATGTGATATGTCCATTTATATGCCTTTTCCGCACTTTGTATAAATTCAAGAAAACACGAATTTTCGCTCATTAGAGGTTATAAAATCTTATTTAATGAATTAATGTTAACTCACATTACATGCTATTTATAGGTTTTTTATGATGTGATATGTCCATTTATATGCTTTTTCCGCACTTTGAACAAAGTCAAGAAAACACGATTTTTCGCTCACTAGAGGCCAGAAATGCTTATTTCATGACTTAAGGAAAACTCTCTTTTCATGCTATATATAGGTGTATTATGATGTGATATGTCCATTTATATGCCTTTTCCGCACTGTGAACAAAGTCAAGAAAACACGATATTTCGCTCACTAGAGGCCAGAAAATCTTATTTCATGACTTAAGGAAAACTCTCTTTTCTTGCTATATATAGGTGTATTATGATGTGATACGTCCATTTATATGCCTTTTCCGCACTTTGGACAAAATCAAGAAAACACCTTTTTTCGCTCACTAGAGGCTAGAAAATCTTAATTCATGAATTAATGTAAACTCACTTTTCATGCTATATATAAGTGTATTATGTTGTGATATGTCCAGTTATATGCCTTTGCCGCACTTTGTATAAAGTCAAGAAAACACGATTTTTCGCTCACTAGAGGCCAGAAAATCTTATTTCATGACTGAAGGAAAACTCTCTTATCTTACTATATATAGATGTATTATGATGTGATATGTCCATTTATATGCTTTTTCCGCACTTTGAACAAAGTCAAGAAAACACGATTTTTCGCTCACTAGAGACCAGAAAATCTTATTTCATGAATTAAACAAAACTCTCTTTTCTTGCTATATAAAGGTGTATTATGATGTGATATGTCCATTTATATGCTTTTTCCGCACTTTGGACAAAATCAAGAAAACACCTTTTTTCGCTCACTAGAGGCTAGAAAATCTTATTTCATGAATTAATGTAAACTTACTTTTCATGCTATATATAGGTGTATTATGAAGTGATATGTCCATTTATATGCCTTTTCCGCACTTTATATAATGTCAAGAAAACACGATTTTACGCTCACTAGAGGCTAGAAAATCTTATTTCATGAATTAATGTTAACTCACCATTCATGCTATATATAGGTGTATTATGACGTGATATGTCCATTTATATGCCTTTTCCGCACTTTATATAAAGTCAAGAAAGCACGATTTTTCGCTTACTAGAGGCCAGAAATTCTTATTTCATGAATTAATGTTAACTCACATTACATGCTATTTATAGGTTTTTTATGATGTGATATGTCCATTTATATGCTTTTTCCGCACTTTGAACAAAGTCAAGAAAACACGATTTTTCGCTCACTAGAGGCCAGAAATGCTTATTTCATGACTTAAGGAAAACTATCTTTTCATGCTATATATAGGTGTATTATGATGTGATATGTCCATTTATATGCCTTTTCCGCACTGTGAACAAAGTCAAGAAAACACGATATTTCGCTCACTAGAGGCCAGAAAATCTTATTTCATGACTTAAGGAAAACTCTCTTTTCTTGCTATATATAGGTGTATTATGATGTGATATGTCCATTTATATGCCTTTTCCGCACTTTGAACAAAGTCAAGAAAACACGATCTTTCGCTCACTAGAGGCCAGAAATTCTGATTTTTTGACTTAATTTAATCTCATTTTTCATTCTATATTTAGGTGTATTATGATGTGATATGTCCATTCATATGCCTTTTCCGCACTTTGTATTAATTCAAGAAAACGCGATTTTTAGCTGACTAGAGGCTAGAAAAAAGCGTATTTCATGAATTAATGTAAACTCACTTTTCATGCTATATATAGGTGTATTATGATGTGATACGTCCATTTATATGCCTTTTCCGCACTTTGTATAAAGTCAAGAAAACACGATTTTTCGCTCAATAGAGGCCAGAAAATCTTATTTCATGACTTAAGGAAAACTCTCTTTTCTTACTATATATAGATGTATTATGATGTGATATGTCCATTTATATGCTTTTGTCGCACTTTGAACAAAGTCCAGATAATACGATTTTTCGCTCACGAGACCAGAAAATCTTATTTCGTGACTGAAGGAAACCTCTCTTTTCTTACTATATATAGATGTATTATGATGTGATATGTCCATTTATATGCTTTATCCGCACTTTGAACAAAGTAAAGAATACACGTTTTTTCGCTCACTAGAGACCAGAAAATCTTATTTCATGACTTAAACAAAAGTCTCTTTTCTTGCTATATAAAGGTGTATTATGATGTGATATGTCCATTTGTATGCATTTCCGCACTTTGGACAAAATCAAGAAAACACCTTTTTTCGCTCACTAGAGGCTAGAAAATCTTAATTCATGAATTAATGTAAACTCACTTTTCATGCTATATATAAGTGTATTATGTTGTGATATGTCCAGTTATATGCCTTTGCCGCACTTTGTATAAAGTCAAGAAAACACGATTTTTCGCTCACTAGAGGCCAGAAAATCTTATTTCATGACTGAAGGAAAACTCTCTTTTCTTACTATATATAGATGTATTATGATGTGATATGTCCATTTATATGCTTTTTCCGCACTTTGAACAAAGTCAAGAAAACACGATATTTCGCTCACTAGAGACCAGAAAATCTTATCTCATGACTTAAGGAAAACTGTCTTTTCTTACTATATATCGAGGTATTATGATGTGATATGTTCATTTATATGCTTTTTCCGCACTTTGAACAAAGTCAAGAAAACACGATTTTTCGCTCACTAGAGACCAGAAAATCTTATTTCATGACTTAACCAAAACTCACTTTTCATGCTATATATAAGTGTATTATGTTGTGATATGTCCATTTGTATGCTTTTCCGCACTTTGGACAAAATCAAGAAAACACGATTTTTCGCTTACTAGAGGCTAGAAAATCTTATTTCATGAATTAATGTAAACTCACTTTTCATGCTATATATAGGTGTATTATGATGTGATATGTCTATTTATATGCCTTTTCCGCACTTTATATACAGTCAAGAAAGCACGATTTTTCGCTTACTAGAGGCCAGAAATTCTTATTTCATTACTTAAGGAAAACTTTCTTTTTATGCTATATATAGGTGTATTATGATGTGATATGTCTTTTATATGCCTTTTCCGCACTGTGAACAAAGTCAAGAAAACACGATCTTTCGCTCACTAGAGGCCAGAAATTTTGATTTTATGACTTACGGTAATCTCATTTTTCATTCTATATTTAGGTATCTTATGATGTGATATGTACATTTATATGCCCTTTCCGCACTTTGAACAAAGTCAAGAAAACACGATCTTTCGCTCACTAGAGGCCAGAAATTCTGATTTTATTACTTAAGGTAATCTCATTTTTCATTCTATATTAAGGTGTCTTATGATGTGATATGTCCATTTATATGCCTTTTCCGCACTTTGTATAAATTCAAGAAAACGCGAATTTTCGCTCACTAAAGGCTAGAAAATCTTATTTCATGAAGTAATGTAAACTCACTTTTCATGCTGTATATAGGTGTATTATGATGTGATAAGTCCATTTATATGCCTTTTCCGCACTTTGTATAAAGTCAAGAAAACACGAATTTTCGCTCACTAGAGGCTAGAAATTCTTATTTCATGACTTAAATGAAACTCTCTTTTCATGCTATATATAGGTGTACTATGATGTGATATGTCCTTATATATGCCTTTTCCGCACTGTGAACAAAGTCAAGAAAACACGATTTTTCGCTCACTAGAGGCCAGAAATTCTTATTTCATGACTTAAATAAAACTCTCTTTTCATGCTATATATAGGTGTATTAAGGTGTGATATGTCCATTTATATGCCTTTTCCGCACTTTGAACAAAGTCGAGAAAACACGAGTTTACGCTCACTAGTGAGTAAAAATTCATACTTCATGACTTAATGTAAACTCACTTTTATTGAAATTTAAAGGTGCATTAAGGTGTGATATTTCCATTTATATGCCTTTTCCGCACTTTGAACAAATTCGAGAAAACATAATTTTACGAAATTCTTATTTCATGACTTAAGGTAAACTCATCTTTATTGATAATAAAAGGTGTATAGAGGTGTGATATGTTCATTTATATGCCATTTCCGCTCTTTAAACAAAGTCGAGAAAAACACGATTTTCATCTCACTAGTGAGTAAAAATTCATATTTCATGACTTAATATAAACTCACTTTTATTGAAATTTAAAGGTGCATTAAGGTGTGATATGTCCATTTATATGCCTTTTCCGCACTTTGAACAAAGTCGAGAAAACACGATTTTACGCTTACTAGTGAGAAAAATTCTTATTTCATTACTTTACGTAAACTCAGTTTTTATTGCTATTTAAAGGTTTATTAAGGTGTAATATGTCCACTTATATGCCTTTTCCGCACTTTGAACACAGTCGAGAAAACACGATTTTACGCTCACTAGTGAGTAAAAATTCTTATTTCATGACTTTACGTAAACACACTTTTATTGCTATTTAAAGCTGTATTAAGATGTGATATGTCCATTTATATGCCTTTTCCGCACTTTGAACAAAGTCGAGAAAACACGATTTTACGCTCACTAGTGAGTAAAAATTCTTACTTCCTGACTTAAGGTAAGCTCACCTTTATTGATAATAAAAGGTGTATAGAGGTGTGATATGTCCATTTATATGACTTTTCCGCACTTTGAACAAAGTCGAGAAAACACGATTTTACGCTCACTAGTGAGTAAAAATTCATATTTCACGACTTAACGTAAACTCACTTTTATTGCAATTTAAAGGTGTATTAAGGTGTGATATGTCCATTTATATGCAATTAACACTTTGAACAAAGTCAAGAGAACACGATTTTACGCTCACTAGTGAATAAAAACTCGTATTTCATGACTATACGTAAAATCAGTTACATTGCTATTTAAAGGTGTATTAAGGTGTGATATGTCCATTTATATGCCTTTTCCGCACTTTGAGCAAAGGCAAGAAAACACGATTTTACGCTCACTAGTGAATAAAAATTCGTATTTCATGACGTAACGTAAACTCACTTTTATTGTAATTAAAGGTGCATTAAGGTGTGATATGTCCATTCATATGCCTTTTCCGCACTTTGAACAAAGTCAAGAAAACACGATCTTTCGCTCACTAGAGGCAAGAAATTCTGATTTTATGTCTTACGGTAATCTCATTTTTCACTCTATATTTAGGTGTTTTATGATGTGATATGTCCATTTATATGCCTTTTCCGCACTTTGTATAAATTCAAGAAAACACGAATTTTCGCTCACTAGAGGCTATAAAATCTTATTTAATGAATTAATGTTAACTCACATTACATGCTATTTATAGGTTTTTTATGATGTGATATGTCCATTTATATGCTTTTTCCGCACTTTGAACAAAGTCAAGAAAACACGATTTTTCGCTCACTAGAGGCCAGAAATGCTTATTTCATGACTTAAGGAAAACTCTCTTTTCATGCTATATATAGGTGTATTATGATGTGATACGTCCATTTATATGCCTTTTCCGCACTGTGAACAAAGTCAAGAAAACACGATATTTCGCTCACTAGAGGCCAGAAAATCTTATTTCATGACTTAAGGAAAACTCTCTTTTCTTGCTATATATAGGTGTATTATGATGTGATATGTCCATTTATATGCCTTTTCCGCACTTTGAACAAAGTCAAGAAAACACGATATTTCGCTCACTAGAGGCCAGAAATTCTGATTTCTTGACTTAATTTAATCTCATTTTTCATTCTATATTTAGGTGTATTATGATGTGATATGTCCATTCATATGCCTTTTCCGCACTTTGTATTAATTCAAGAAAACGCGATTTTTAGCTGACTAGAGGCTAGAAAAAAGCGTATTTCATGAATTAATGTAAACTCACTTTTCATGCTATATATAGGTGTATTATGATGTGATACGTCCATTTATATGCCTTTTCCGCACTTTGGACAAAATCAAGAAAACACCTTTTTTCGCTCACTAGAGGCTAGAAAATCTTAATTCATGAATTAATGTAAACTCACTTTTCATGCTATATATAAGTGTATTATGTTGTGATATGTCCAGTTATATGCCTTTGCCGCACTTTGTATAAAGTCAAGAAAACACGATTTTTCGCTCACTAGAGGCCAGAAAATCTTATTTCATGACTGAAGGAAAACTCTCTTTTCTTACTATATATAGATGTATTATGATGTGATATGTCCATTTATATGCTTTTTCCGCACTTTGAACAAAGTCAAGAAAACACGATTTTTCGCTCACTAGAGACCAGAAAATCTTATTTCATGACTTAAACAAAACTCTCTTTTCTTGCTATATAAAGGTGTATTATGATGTGATATGTCCATTTATATGCTTTTCCGCACTTTGGACAAAATCAAGAAAACACCTTTTTTCGCTCACTAGAGGCTAGAAAATCTTATTTCATGAATTAATGTAAACTTACTTTTCATGCTATATATAGGTGTATTATGAAGTGATATGTCCATTTATATGCCTTTTCCGCACTTTATATAATGTCAAGAAAACACGATTTTACGCTCACTAGAGGCTAGAAAATCTTATTTCATGAATTAATGTTAACTCACCATTCATGCTATATATAGGTGTATTATGACGTGATATGTCCATTTATATGCCTTTTCCGCACTTTATATAAAGTCAAGAAAGCACGATTTTTCGCTTACTAGAGGCCAGAAATTCTTATTTCATGAATTAATGTTAACTCACATTACATGCTATTTATAGGTTTTTTATGATGTGATATGTCCATTTATATGCTTTTTCCGCACTTTGAACAAAGTCAAGAAAACACGATTTTTCGCTCACTAGAGGCCAGAAATGCTTATTTCATGACTTAAGGAAAACTCTCTTTTCATGCTATATATAGGTTTTTTATGATGTGATATGTCCATTTATATGCCTTTTCCGCACTTTGAACAAAGTCAAGAAAACACGATCTTTCGCTCACTAGAGGCCAGAAATTCTGATTTTTTGACTTAATTTAATCTCATTTTTCATTCTATATTTAGGTGTATTATGATGTGATATGTCCATTCATATGCCTTTTCCGCACTTTGTATTAATTCAAGAAAACGCGATTTTTAGCTGACTAGAGGCTAGAAAAAAGCGTATTTCATGAATTAATGTAAACTCACTTTTCATGCTATATATAGGTGTATTATGATGTGATACGTCCATTTATATGCCTTTTCCGCACTTTGTATAAAGTCAAGAAAACACGATTTTTCGCTCAATAGAGGCCAGAAAATCTTATTTCATGACATAAGGAAAACTCTCTTTTCTTACTATATATAGATGTATTATGATGTGATATGTCCATTTATATGCTTTTTTCGCACTTTGAACAAAGTCCAGATAATACGATTTTTCGCTCACGAGACCAGAAAATCTTATTTCGTGACTGAAGGAAACCTCTCTTTTCTTACTATATATAGATGTATTATGATGTGATATGTCCATTTATATGCTTTATCCGCACTTTGAACAAAGTAAAGAATACACGTTTTTTCGCTCACTAGAGACCAGAAAATCTTATTTCATGACTTAAACAAAAGTCTCTTTTCTTGCTATATAAAGGTGTATTATGATGTGATATGTCCATTTATATGCTTTTCCGCACTTTGGACAAAATCAAGAAAACACCTTTTTTCGCTCACTAGAGGCTAGAAAATCTTAATTCATGAATTAATGTAAACTCAATTTTCATGCTATATATAAGTGTATTATGTTGTGATATGTCCAGTTATATGCCTTTACCGCACTTTGTAGAAAGTCAAGAAAACACGATTTTTCGCTCACTAGAGGCCAGAAAATCTTATTTCATGACTGAAGGAAAACTCTCTTTTCTTACTATATATAGATGTATTATGATGTGATATGTCCATTTATATGCTTTTTCCGCACTTTGAACAAAGTCAAGAAAACACGATTTTTCGCTCACTAGAGACCAGAAAATCTTATCTCATGACTTAAGGAAAACTGTCTTTTCTTACTATATATCGCGGTATTATGATGTGATATGTTCATTTATATGCTTTTTCCGCACTTTGAACAAAGTCAAGAAAACACGATTTTTCGCTCACTAGAGGCCAGAAATTCTTATTTCATGACTTAAATAAAACTCTCTTTTCATGCTATATATAGGTGTATTAAGGTGTGATATGTCCATTTATATACCTTTTCCGCACTTTGAACAAAGTCGAGAAAACACGAGTTTACGCTCACTAGTGAGTAAAAATTCATACTTCATGACTTAATGTAAACTCACTTTTATTGAAATTTAAAGGTGCATTAAGGTGTGATATTTCCATTTATATGCCTTTTCCGCACTTTGAACAAATTCGAGAAAACATAATTTTACGAAATTCTTATTTCATGACTTAAGGTAAACTCATCTTTATTGATAATAAAAGGTGTATAGAGGTGTGATATGTTCATTTATATGCCATTTCCGCTCTTTAAACAAAGTCGAGAAAAACACGATTTTCATCTCACTAGTGAGTAAAAATTCATATTTCATGACATAATATAAACTCACTTTTATTGAAATTTAAAGGTGCATTAAGGTGTGATATGTCCATTTATATGCCTTTTCCGCACTTTGAACAAAGTCGAGAAAACACGATTTTACGCTTACTAGTGAGAAAAATTCTTATTTCATTACTTTACGTAAACTCAGTTTTATTGCTATTTAAAGGTTTATTAAGGTGTAATATGTCCACTTATATGCCTTTTCCGCACTTTGAACACAGTCGAGAAAACACGATTTTACGCTCACTAGTGAGTAAAAATTCTTATTTCATGACTTTACGTAAACACACTTTTATTGCTATTTAAAGCTGTATTAAGATGTGATATGTCCATTTATATGCCTTTTCCGCACTTTGAACAAAGTCGAGAAAACACGATTTTACGCTCACTAGTGAGTAAAAATTCTTACTTCCTGACTTAAGGTAAGCTCACCTTTATTGATAATAAAAGGTGTATAGAGGTGTGATATGTCCATTTATATGACTTTTCCGCACTTTGAACAAAGTCGAGAAAACACGATTTTACGCTCACTAGTGAGTAAAAATTCATATTTCACGACTTAACGTAAACTCACTTTTATTGCAATTTAAAGGTGTATTAAGGTGTGATATGTCCATTTATATGCAATTAACACTTTGAACAAAGTCAAGAGAACACGATTTTACGCTCACTAGTGAATAAAAACTCGTATTTCATGACTATACGTAAAATCAGTTACATTGCTATTTAAAGGTGTATTAAGGTGTGATATGTCCATTTATATGCCTTTTCCGCACTTTGAGCAAAGGCAAGAAAACACGATTTTACGCTCACTAGTGAATAAAAATTCGTATTTCATGACGTAACGTAAACTCACTTTTATTGTAATTAAAGGTGCATTAAGGTGTGATATGTCCATTCATATGCCTTTTCCGCACTTTGAACAAAGTCAAGAAAACACGATCTTTCGCTCACTAGAGGCAAGAAATTCTGATTTTATGTCTTACGGTAATCTCATTTTTCACTCTATATTTAGGTGTTTTATGATGTGATATGTCCATTTATATGCCTTTTCCGCACTTTGTATAAATTCAAGAAAACACGAATTTTCGCTCACTAGAGGCTATACAATCTTATTTAATGAATTAATGTTAACTCACATTACATGCTATTTATAGGTTTTTTATGATGTGATATGTCCATTTATATGCTTTTTCCGCAGTTTGAACAAAGTCAAGAAAACACGATTTTTCGCTCACTAGAGGCCAGAAATGCTTATTTCATGACTTAAGGAAAACTCTCTTTTCATGCTATATATAGGTGTATTATGATGTGATACGTCCATTTATATGCCTTTTCCGCACTGTGAACAAAGTCAAGAAAACACGATATTTCGCTCACTAGAGGCCAGAAAATCTTATTTCATGACTTAAGGAAAACTCTCTTTTCTTGCTATATATAGGTGTATTATGATGTGATATGTCCATTTATATGCCTTTTCCGCACTTTGAACAAAGTCAAGAAAACACGATATTTCGCGCACTAGAGGCCAGAAATTCTGATTTTTTGACTTAATTTAATCTCATTTTTCATTCTATATTTAGGTGTATTATGATGTGATATGTCCATTCATATGCCTTTTCCGCACTTTGTATTAATTCAAGAAAACGCGATTTTTAGCTGACTAGAGGCTAGAAAAAAGCGTATTTCATGAATTAATGTAAACTCACTTTTCATGCTATATATAGGTGTATTATGATGTGATACGTCCATTTATATGCCTTTTCCGCACTTTGGACAAAATCAAGAAAACACCTTTTTTCGCTCACTAGAGGCTAGAAAATCTTAATTCATGAATTAATGTAAACTCACTTTTCATGCTATATATAAGTGTATTATGTTGTGATATGTCCAGTTATATGCCTTTGCCGCACTTTGTATAAAGTCAAGAAAACACGATTTTTCGCTCACTAGAGGCCAGAAAATCTTATTTCATGACTGAAGGAAAACTCTCTTTTCTTACTATATATAGATGTATTATGATGTGATATGTCCATTTATATGCTTTTTCCGCACTTTGAACAAAGTCAAGAAAACACGATTTTTCGCTCACTAGAGACCAGAAAATCTTATTTCATGACTTAAACAAAACTCTCTTTTCTTGCTATATAAAGGTGTATTATGATGTGATATGTCCATTTATATGCTTTTCCGCACTTTGGACAAAATCAAGAAAACACCTTTTTTCGCTCACTAGAGGCTAGAAAATCTTATTTCATGAATTAATGTAAACTTACTTTTCATGCTATATATAGGTGTATTATGAAGTGATATGTCCATTTATATGCCTTTTCCGCACTTTATATAATGTCAAGAAAACACGATTTTACGCTCACTAGAGGCTAGAAAATCTTATTTCATGAATTAATGTTAACTCACCATTCATGCTATATATAGGTGTATTATGACGTGATATGTCCATTTATATGCCTTTTCCGCACTTTATATAAAGTCAAGAAAGCACGATTTTTCGCTTACTAGAGGCCAGAAACACTTATTTCATGAATTAATGTTAACTCACATTACATGCTATTTATAGGTTTTTTATGATGTGATATGTCCATTTATATGCTTTTTCCGCACTTTGAACAAAGTCAAGAAAACACGATTTTTCGCTCACTAGAGGCCAGAAATGCTTATTTCATGACTTAAGGAAAACTCTCTTTTCATGCTATATATAGGTTTTTTATGATGTGATATGTCCATTTATATGCCTTTTCCGCACTTTGAACAAAGTCAAGAAAACACGATCTTTCGCTCACTAGAGGCCAGAAATTCTGATTTTTTGACTTAATTTAATCTCATTTTTCATTCTATATTTAGGTGTATTATGATGTGATATGTCCATTCATATGCCTTTTCCGCACTTTGTATTAATTCAAGAAAACGCGATTTTTAGCTGACTAGAGGCTAGAAAAAAGCGTATTTCATGAATTAATGTAAACTCACTTTTCATGCTATATATAGGTGTATTATGATGTGATACGTCCATTTATATGCCTTTTCCGCACTTTGTATAAAGTCAAGAAAACACGATTTTTCGCTCACTAGAGGCCAGAAAATCTTATTTCATGACATAAGGAAAACTCTCTTTTCTTACTATATATAGATGTATTATGATGTGATATGTCCATTTATATGCTTTTTTCGCACTTTGAACAAAGTCCAGATAATACGATTTTTCGCTCACGAGACCAGAAAATCTTATTTCGTGACTGAAGGAAACCTCTCTTTTCTTACTATATATAGATGTATTATGATGTGATATGTCCATTTATATGCTTTATCCGCACTTTGAACAAAGTAAAGAATACACGTTTTTTCGCTCACTAGAGACCAGAAAATCTTATTTCATGACTTAAACAAAAGTCTCTTTTCTTGCTATATAAAGGTGTATTATGATGTGATATGTCCATTTATATGCTTTTCCGCACTTTGGACAAAATCAAGAAAACACCTTTTTTCGCTCACTAGAGGCTAGAAAATCTTAATTCATGAATTAATGTAAACTCACTTTTCATGCTATATATAAGTGTATTATGTTGTGATATGTCCAGTTATATGCCTTTACCGCACTTTGTAGAAAGTCAAGAAAACACGATTTTTCGCTCACTAGAGGCCAGAAAATCTTATTTCATGACTGAAGGAAAACTCTCTTTTCTTACTATATATAGATGTATTATGATGTGATATGTCCATTTATATGCTTTTTCCGCACTTTGAACAAAGTCAAGAAAACACGATTTTTCGCTCACTAGAGACCAGAAAATCTTATCTCATGACTTAAGGAAAACTGTCTTTTCTTACTATATATCGCGGTATTATGATGTGATATGTTCATTTATATGCTTTTTCCGCACTTTGAACAAAGTCAAGAAAACACGATTTTTCGCTCACTAGAGACCAGAAAATCTTATTTCATGACTTAACCAAAACTCACTTTTCATGCTATATATAAGTGTATTATGTTGTGATATGTCCATTTGTATGCTTTTCCGCACTTTGGACAAAATCAAGAAAACACGATTTTTCGCTTACTAGAGGCTAGAAAATCTTATTTCATGAATTAATGTAAACTCACTTTTCATGCTATATATAGGTGTATTATGATGTGATATGTCTATTTATATGCCTTTTCCGCACTTTATATACAGTCAAGAAAGCACGATTTTTCGCTTACTAGAGGCCAGAAATTCTTATTTCATTACTTAAGGAAAACTTTCTTTTTATGCTATATATAGGTGTATTATGATGTGATATGTCTTTTATATACCTTTTCCGCACTGTGAACAAAGTCAAGAAAACACGATCTTTCGCTCACTAGAGGCCAGAAATTTTGATTTTATGACTTACGGTAATCTCATTTTTCATTCTATATTTAGGTATCTTATGATGTGATATGTACATTTATATGCCCTTTCCGCACTTTGAACAAAGTCAAGAAAACACGATCTTTCGCTCACTAGAGGCCAGAAATTCTGATTTTATTACTTAAGGTAATCTCATTTTTCATTCTATATTAAGGTGTCTTATGATGTGATATGTCCATTTATATGCCTTTTCCGCACTTTGTATAAATTCAAGAAAACGCGAATTTTCGCTCACTAAAGGCTAGAAAATCTTATTTCATGAAGTAATGTAAACTCACTTTTCATGCTGTATATAGGTGTATTATGATGTGATAAGTCCATTTATATGCCTTTTCCGCACTTTGTATAAAGTCAAGAAAACACGAATTTTCGCTCACTAGAGGCTAGAAAATCTTATTTCATGAATTAATGTTAACTCACATTTCATGCTATTTATAGGTTTTTTATGATGTGATATGTCCATTTATATGCTTTTTCCGCACTTTGAACTAAGTCAAGAAAACACGATTTTTAGCTCACTAGAGGCTAGAAATTCTTATTTCATGACTTAAATGAAACTCTCTTTTCATGCTATATATAGGTGTACTATGATGTGATATGTCCTTATATATGCCTTTTCCGCACTGTGAACAAAGTCAAGAAAACACGATTTTTCGCTCACTAGAGGCCAGAAATTCTTATTTCATGACTTAAATAAAACTCTCTTTTCATGCTATATATAGGTGTATTAAGGTGTGATATGTCCATTTATATGCCTTTTCCGCACTTTGAACAAAGTCGAGAAAACACGAGTTTACGCTCACTAGTGAGTAAAAATTCATACTTCATGACTTAATGTAAACTCACCTTTATTGAAATTTAAAGGTGCATTAAGGTGTGATATTTCCATTTATATGCCTTTTCCGCACTTTGAACAAATTCGAGAAAACATAATTTTACGAAATTCTTATTTCATGACTTAAGGTAAACTCATCTTTATTGATAATAAAAGGTGTATAGAGGTGTGATATGTTCATTTATATGCCATTTCCGCTCTTTAAACAAAGTCGAGAAAACACGATTTTCATCTCACTAGTGAGTAAAAATTCATATTTCATGACTTAATGTAAACTCACGTTTATTGAAATTTAAAGGTGCATTTAGGTGTGATATGTCCATTTATATGCCTTTTCCGCACTTTGAACAAAGTCGAGAAAACACGATTTTACGCTTACTAGTGAGAAAAATTCTTATTTCATTACTTTACGTAAACTCAGTTTTATTGCTATTTAAAGGTTTATTAAGGTGTAATATGTCCACTTATATGCCTTTTCCGCACTTTGAACACAGTCGAGAAAACACGATTTTACGCTCACTAGTGAGTAAAAATTCTTATTTCATGACTTTACGTAAACACACTTTTATTGCTATTTAAAGCTGTATTAAGATGTGATATGTCCATTTATATGCCTTTTCCGCACTTTGAACAAAGTCGAGAAAACACGATTTTACGCTCACTAGTGAGTAAAAATTCTTACTTCCTGACTTAAGGTAAGCTCACCTTTATTGATAATAAAAGGTGTATAGAGGTGTGATATGTCCATTTATATGACTTTTCCGCACTTTGAACAAAGTCGAGAAAACACGATTTTACGCTCACTAGTGAGTAAAAATTCATATTTCACGACTTAACGTAAACTCACTTTTATTGCAATTTAAAGGTGTATTAAGGTGTGATATGTCCATTTATATGCATTTCACACTTTGAACAAAGTCAAGAGAACACGATTTTACGCTCACTTGTGAATAAAAACTCGTATTTCATGACTATACGTAAAATCAGTTACATTGCTATTTAAAGGTGTATTAAGGTGTGATATGTCCATTTATATGCCTTTTCCGCACTTTGAGCAAAGGCAAGAAAACACGATTTTACGCTCACTAGTGAATAAAAATTCGTATTTCATGACGTAACGTAAACTCACTTTTATTGTAATTAAAGGTGCATTAAGGTGTGATATGTCCATTTATATGCCTTTTCCGCACTTTGAACAAAGTCAAGAAAACACGATCTTTCGCTCACTAGAGGCAAGAAATTCTGATTTTATGTCTTACGGTAATCTCATTTTTCACTCTATATTTAGGTGTTTTATGATGTGATATGTCCATTTATATGCCTTTTCCGCACTTTGTAAAAATTCAAGAAAACACGAATTTTCGCTCACTAGAGGCTATAAAATCTTATTTAATGAATTAATGTTAACTCACATTACATGCTATTTATAGGTTTTTTATGATGTGATATGTCCATTTATATGCTTTTTCCGCACTTTGAACAAAGTCAAGAAAACACGATATTTCGCTCACTAGAGACCAGAAAATCTTATTTCATGACTTAAACAAAAGTCTCTTTTCTTGCTATATAAAGGTGTATTATGATGTGATATGTCCATTTATATGCTTTTCCGCACTTTGGACAAAATCAAGAAAACACCTTTTTTCGCTCACTAGAGGCTAGAAAATCTTAATTCATGAATTAATGTAAACTCACTTTTCATGCTATATATAAGTGTATTATGTTGTGATATGTCCAGTTATATGCCTTTACCGCACTTTGTATAAAGTCAAGAAAACACGATTTTTCGCTCACTAGAGGCCAGAAAATCTTATTTCATGACTGAAGGAAAACTCTCTTTTCTTACTATATATAGATGTATTATGATGTGATATGTCCATTTATATGCTTTTTCCGCACTTTGAACAAAGTCAAGAAAACACGATTTTTCGCTCACTAGAGACCAGAAAATCTTATCTCATGACTTAAGGAAAACTGTCTTTTCTTACTATATATCGAGGTATTATGATGTGATATGTTCATTTATATGCTTTTTCCGCACTTTGAACAAAGTCAAGAAAACACGATTTTTCGCTCACTAGAGACCAGAAAATCTTATTTCATGACTTAACCAAAACTCACTTTTCATGCTATATATAAGTGTATTATGTTGTGATATGTCCATTTGTATGCTTTTCCGCACTTTGGACAAAATCAAGAAAACACGATTTTTCGCTTACTAGAGGCTAGAAAATCTTATTTCATGAATTAATGTAAACTCACTTTTCATGCTTTATATAGGTGTATTATGATGTGATATGTCTATTTATATGCCTTTTCCGCACTTTATATACAGTCAAGAAAGCACGATTTTTCGCTTACTAGAGGCCAGAAATTCTTATTCCATTACTTAAGGAAAACTTTCTTTTTATGCTATATATAGGTGTATTATGATGTGATATGTCTTTTATATGCCTTTTCCGCACTGTGAACAAAGTCAAGAAAACACGATCTTTCGCTCACTAGAGGCCAGAAATTTTGATTTTATGACTTACGGTAATCTCATTTTTCATTCTATATTTAGGTATCTTATGATGTGATATGTACATTTATATGCCCTTTCCGCACTTTGAACAAAGTCAAGAAAACACGATCTTTCGCTCACTAGAGGCCAGAAATTCTGATTTTATTACTTAAGGTAATCTCATTTTTCATTCTATATTAAGGTGTCTTATGATGTGATATGTCCATTTATATGCCTTTTCCGCACTTTGTATAAATTCAAGAAAACGCGAATTTTCGCTCACTAAAGGCTAGAAAATCTTATTTCATGAAGTAATGTAAACTCACTTTTCATGCTGTATATAGGTGTATTATGATGTGATAAGTC
Source organism: Deroplatys truncata (assembly GCA_030765065.1). Classification (NCBI taxonomy): domain Eukaryota; kingdom Metazoa; phylum Arthropoda; class Insecta; order Mantodea; family Mantidae; genus Deroplatys; species Deroplatys truncata. The sequence goes on from JAUKNL010000360.1 coordinate 37,749, forward strand.
CATTTATATGCCTTTTCCGCACTTTGTATAAAGTCAAGAAAACACGAATTTTCGCTCACTAGAGGCTAGAAAATCTTATTTCATGAATTAATGTTAACTCACATTTCATGCTATTTATAGGGTTTTTTATGATGTGATATGTCCATTTATATGCTTTTTCCGCACTTTGAACTAAGTCAAGAAAACACGATTTTTAGCTCACTAGAGGGCAGAAATTCTTATTTCATGACTTAAATGAAACTCTCTTTTCATGCTATATATAGGTGTACTATGATGTGATATGTCCTTATATATGCCTTTCCGCACTGTGAACAAAGTCAAGAAAACACGATTTTTCGCTCACTAGAGGCCAGAAATTCTTATTTCATGACTTAAATAAAACTCTCTTTTCATGCTATATATAGGTGTATTAAGGTGTGATATGTCCATTTATATGCCTTTTCCGCACTTTGAACAAAGTCGAGAAAACACGAGTTTACGCTCACTAGTGAGTAAAAATTCAAACTTCATGACTTAATGTAAACTCACTTTTATTGAAATTTAAAGGTGCATTAAGGTGTGATATTTCCATTTATATGCCTTTTCCGCACTTTGAACAAATTCGAGAAAACATAATTTTACGAAATTCTTATTTCATGACTTAAGGTAAACTCATCTTTATTGATAATAAAAGGTGTATAGAGGTGTGATATGTTCATTTATATGCCATTTCTGCTGTTTAAACAAAGTCGAGAAAACACGATTTTCATCTCACTAGTGAGTAAAAATTCATATTTCATGACTTAATGTAAACTCACTTTTATTGAAATTTAAAGGTGCATTAAGGTGTGATATGTCCATTTATATGCCTTTTCCGCACTTTGAACAAGGTCGAGAAAACACGATTTTACGCTTACTAGTGAGAAAAATTCTTATTTCATTACTTTACGTAAACTCAGTTTTATTGCTATTTAAAGGTTTATTAAGGTGTAATATGTCCACTTATATGCCTTTTCCGCACTTTGAACACAGTCGAGAAAACACGATTTTACGCTCACTAGTGAGTAAAAATTCTTATTTCATGACTTTACGTAAACACACTTTTATTGCTATTTAAAGCTGTATTAAGATGTGATATGTCCATTTATATGCCTTTTCCGCACTTTAAACAAAGTCGAGAAAACACGATTTTACGCTCACTAGTGAGTAAAAATTCTTACTTCCTGACTTAAGGTAAACTCACCTTTATTGATAATAAAAGGTGTATAGAGGTGTGATATGTCCATTTATATGACTTTTCCGCACTTTGAACAAAGTCGAGAAAACACGATTTTACGCTCACTAGTGAGTAAAAATTCATATTTCACGACTTAACGTAAACTCACTTTTATTGCAATTTAAAGGTGTATTAAGGTGTGATATGTCCATTTATATGCATTTCACACTTTGAACAAGGTCAAGAGAACACGATTTTAAGCTCACTAGTGAATAAAAACTCGTATTTCATGACTATACGTAAAATCAGTTACATTGCTATTTAAAGGTGTATTAAGGTGTGATATGTCCATTTATATGCCTTTTCCGCACTTTGAGCAAAGGCAAGAAAACACGATTTTACGCTCACTAGTGAATAAAAATTCGTATTTCATGACGTAACGTAAACTCACTTTTATTGTAATTAAAGGTGCATTAAGGTGTGATATGTCCATTTATATGCCTTTTCCGCACTTTGAACAAAGTCAAGAAAACACGATCTTTCGCTCACTAGAGGCAAGAAATTCTGATTTTATGTCTTACGGTAATCTCATTTTTCACTCTATATTTAGGTGTTTTATGATGTGATATGTCCATTTATATGCCTTTTCCGCACTTTGTAAAAATTCAAGAAAACACGAATTTTCGCTCACTAGAGGCTATAAAATCTTATTTAATGAATTAATGTTAACTCACATTACATGCTATTTATAGGTTTTTTATGATGTGATATGTCCATTTATATGCTTTTTCCGCACTTTGAACAAAGTCAAGAAAACACGATATTTCGCTCACTAGAGGCCAGAAAATCTTATTTCATGACTTAAGGAAAACTCTCTTTTCTTGCTATATATAGGTGTATTATGATGTGATATGTCCATTTATATGCCTTTTCCGCACTTTGAACAAAGTCAAGAAAACACGATATTTCGCTCACTAGAGGCCAGAAATTCTGATTTTTTGACTTAATTTAATCTCATTTTTCATTCTATATTTAGGTGTATTATGATGTGATATGTCCATTCATATGCCTTTTCCGCACTTTGTATTAATTCAAGAAAACGCGATTTTTAGCTGACTAGAGGCTAGAAAAAAGCGTATTTCATGAATTAATGTAAACTCACTTTTCATGCTATATATAGGTGTATTATGATGTGATACGTCCATTTATATGCCTTTTCCGCACTTTGGACAAAATCAAGAAAACACCTTTTTTCGCTCACTAGAGGCTAGAAAATCTTAATTCATGAATTAATGTAAACTCACTTTTCATGCTATATATAAGTGTATTATGTTGTGATATGTCCAGTTATATGCCTTTGCCGCACTTTGTATAAAGTCAAGAAAACACGATTTTTCGCTCACTAGAGGCCAGAAAATCTTATTTCATGACTGAAGGAAAACTCTCTTTTCTTACTATATATAGATGTATTATGATGTGATATGCCCATTTATATGCTTTTTCCGCACTTTGAACAAAGTCAAGAAAACACGATTTTTCGCTCACTAGAGACCAGAAAATCTTATTTCATGACTTAAACAAAACTCTCTTTTCTTGCCATATAAAGGTGTATTATGATGTGATATGTCCATTTATATGCTTTTCCGCACTTATGACAAAATCAAGAAAACACCTTTTTTCGCTCACTAGAGGCTAGAAAATCTTAATTCATGAATTAATTTAAACTCACTTTTCATGCTATATATAAGTGTATTATGTTGTGATATGTCCAGTTATATGCCTTTTCCGCACTTTATATAATGTCAAGAAAACACGATTTTACGCTCACTAGAGGCTAGAAAATCTTATTTCATGAATTAATGTTAACTCACCATTCATGCTATATATAGGTGTATTATGACGTGATATGTCCATTTATATGCCTTTTCCGCACTTTATATAAAGTCAAGAAAGCACGATTTTTCGCTTACCAGAGGCCAGAAATTCTTATTTCATTACTTAAGGAAAACTTTCTTTTTATGCTATATATAGGTGTATTATGATGTGATATGTCTTTTATATGCCTTTTCCGCACTGTGAACAAAGTCAAGAAAACACGATCTTTCGCTCACTAGAGGCCAGAAATTTTGATTTTATGACTTACGGTAATCTCATTTTTCATTCTATATTTAGGTATCTTATGATGTGATATGTCCATTTATATGCCCTTTCCGCACTTTGAACAAAGTCAAGAAAACACGATCTTTCGTCACTAGAGGCCAGAAATTCTGATTTTATTACTTAAGGTAATCTCATTTTTCATTCTATATTAAGGTGTCTTATGATGTGATATGTCCATTTTTATGCCTTTTCCGCACTTTGTATAAATTCAAGAAAACGCGAATTTTCGCTCACTAAAGGCTAGAAAATCTTATTTCATGAAGTAATGTAAACTCACTTTTCATGCTGTATATAGGTGTATTATGATGTGATAAGTCCATTTATATGCCTTTTCCGCACTTTGTATAAAGTCAAGAAAACACGAATTTTCGCTCACTAGAGGCTAGAAAATCTTATTTCATGAATTAATGTTAACTCACATTTCATGCTATTTATAGGTTTTTTATGATGTGATATGTCCATTTATATGCTTTTTCCGCACTTTGAACTAAGCCAAGAAAACACGATTTTTAGCTCACTAGAGGCCAGAAATTCTTATTTCATGACTTAAATGAAACTCTCTTTTCATGCTATATATAGGTGTACTATGATGTGATATGTCCTTATATATGCCTTTTCCGCACTGTGAACAAAGTCAAGAAAACACGATTTTTCGCTCACTAGAGGCCAGAAATTCTTATTTCATGACTTAAATAAAACTCTCTTTTCATGCTATATATAGGTGTATTAAGGTGTGATATGTCCATTTATATGCCTTTTCCGCACTTTGAACAAAGTCGAGAAAACACGAGTTTACGCTCACTAGTGAGTAAAAATTCATACTTCATGACTTAATGTAAACTCACTTTTATTGAAATTTAAAGGTGCATTAAGGTGTGATATTTCCATTTATATGCCTTTTCCGCACTTTGAACAAATTCGAGAAAACATTATTTTACGAAATTCTTATTTCATGACTTAAGGTAAACTCATCTTTATTGATAATAAAAGGTGTATAGAGGTGTGATATGTTCATTTATATGCCATTTCCGCTCTTTAAACAAAGTCGAGAAAACACGATTTTCATCTCACTAGTGAGTAAAAATTCATATTTCATGACTTAATGTAAACTCACTTTTATTGAAATTTAAAGTTGCATTAAGGTGTGATATGTCCATTTATATGCCTTTTCCGTACTTTGAACAAAGTCGAGAAAACACGATTTTACGCTTACTAGTGAGAAAAATTCTTATTTCATTACTTTACGTAAACTCAGTTTTATTGCTATTTAAAGGTTTATTAAGGTGTAATATGTCCACTTATATGCCTTTTCCGCGTTTTGAACACAGTCGAGAAAACACGATTTTACGCTCACTAGTGAGTAAAAATTCTTATTTCATGACTTTACGTAAACACACTTTTATTGCTATTTAAAGCTGTATTAAGATGTGATATGTCCATTTATATGCCTTTTCCGCACTTTGAACAAAGTCGAGAAAACACGATTTTACGCTCACTAGTGAGTAAAATTCTTACTTCCTGACTTAAGGTAAACTCACCTTTATTGATAATAAAAGGTGTATAGAGGTGTGATATGTCCATTTATATGACTTTTCCGCACTTTGAACAAAGTCGAGAAAACACGATTTTACGCTCACTAGTGAGTAAAAAATTCATATTTCACGACTTAACGTAAACTCACTTTTATTGCAATTTAAAGGTGTATTAAGGTGTGATATGTCCATTTATATGCATTTCACACTTTGAACAAAGTCAAGAGAACACGATTTTACGCTCAGTAGTGAATAAAAACTCGTATTTCATGACTATACGTAAAATCAGTTACATTGCTATTTAAAGGTGTATTAAGGTGTGATATGTCCATTTATATGCCTTTTCCGCACTTTGAGCAAAGGCAAGAAAACACGATTTTACGCTCACTAGTGAATAAAAATTCGTATTTCATGACGTAACGTAAACTCACTTTTATTGTAATTAAAGGTGCATTAAGGTGTGATATGTCCATTTATATGACTTTTCCGCACTTTGAACAAAGTCAAGAAAACACGATCTTTCGCTCACTAGAGGCAAGAAATTCTGATTTTATGTCTTACGGTAATCTCATTTTTCACTCTATATTTAGGTGTTTTATGATGTGATATGTCCATTTATATGCCTTTTCCGCACTTTGTATAAATTCAAGAAAACACGAATTTTCGCTCACTAGAGGCTATAAAATCTTATTTAATGAATTAATGTTAACTCACATTACATGCTATTTATAGGTTTTTTATGATGTGATATGTCCATTTATATGCTTTTCCGCACTTTGAACAAAGTCAAGAAAACACGATTTTTCGCTCACTAGAGGCCAGAAATGCTTATTTCATGACTTAAGGAAAACTCTCTTTTCATGCTATATATAGGTGTATTATGATGTGATATGTCCATTTATATGCCTTTTCCGCACTGTGAACAAAGTCAAGAAAACACGATATTTCGCTCACTAGAGGCCAGAAAATCTTATTTCATGACTTAAGGAAAACTCTCTTTTCTTGCTATATATAGGTGTATTATGATGTGATATGTCCATTTATATGCCTTTTCCGCACTTTGAACAAAGTCAAGAAAACACGATATTTCGCTCACTAGAGGCCAGAAATTCTGATTTTTTGACTTAATTTAATCTCATTTTTCATTCTATATTTAGGTGTATTATGATGTGATATGTCCATTCATATGCCTTTTCCGCACTTTGTATTAATTCAAGAAAACGCGATTTTTAGCTGACTAGAGGCTAGAAGAAAGCGTATTTCATGAATTAATGTAAACTCACTTTTCATGCTATATATAGGTGTATTATGATGTGATACGTCCATTTATATGCCTTTTCCGCACTTTGGACAAAATCAAGAAAACACCTTTTTTCGCTCACTAGAGGCTAGAAAATCTTAATTCATGAATTACTGTAAACTCACTTTTTATGCTATATATAAGTGTATTATGTTGTGATATGTCCAGTTATATGCCTTTGCCGCACTTTGTATAAAGTCAAGAAAACACGATTTTTCGCTCACTAGAGGCCAGAAAATCTTATTTCATGACTGAAGGAAAACTCTCTTTTCTTACTATATATAGATGTATTATGATGTGATATGTCCATTTATATGCTTTTTCCGCACTTTGAACAAAGTCAAGAAAACACGATTTTCGCTCACTAGAGACCAGAAAATCTTATTTCATGACTTAAACAAAACTCTCTTTTCTTGCTATATAAAGGTGTATTATGATGTGATATGTCCATTTATATGCTTTTCCGCACTTATGACAAAATCAAGAAAACACCTTTTTTCGCTCACCAGAGGCTAGAAAATCTTAATTCATGAATTAATTTAAACTCACTTTTCATGCTATATATAAGTGTATTATGTTGTGATATGTCCAGTTATATGCCTTTGCCGCACTTTGAACAAAGTCAAGAAAACACGATTATTCGCTCAGTAGAGACCAGAAAATCTTATTTCATGACTTAAGGAAAACTGTCTTTTCTTACTATATATAGAGGTATTATAATGTGATATGTTCATTTATATGCTTTTTCCGCACTTTGAACAAAGTCAAGAAAACACGATTTTTCGCTCACTAGAGACCAGAAAGTCTTATTTCATGACTTAACCAAGACTAACTTTTCATGCTATATATAAGTGTATTATGTTGTGATATGTCCATTTGTATACTTTTCCGCACTTTGGACAAAATCAAGAAAACACGATTTTTCGCTTACTAGAGGCTAGAAAATCTTATTTCATGAATTAATGTAAACTCACTTTTCATGCTATGTATAGGTGTATTATGATGTGATATGTCCATTTATATGCCTTTTCCGCACTTTGAACAAAGTCGAGAAAACACGTGTTTGCGCTCACTAGTGAGTAAAAATTCATATTTGATGACTTAATGTAAACTCACTTTTATTGAAATTTAAGGGTGCATTAAGGTGTGATATGTCCATTTATATGCCTTTTCCGCACTTTGAACAAAGTCGAGAAAACACGCTTTTACGCTTACTAGTGAGAAAAATTCTTAGTTCATGACTTTACGTAAACTCAGTTTTATTGCTATTTAAAGGTGTATTAAGGTGTAATATGTCCGCTTATATGCTTTTCCGCACTTTGAACACAGTCGAGAAAACACGATTTTACGCTCACTAGTGAGTAAAAATTCTTATTTCATGACTTTACGTAAACTCACTTTTATTGCTATTTAAAGCTGTATTAAGGTGTGATATGTCCATTTATATGCCTTTTCCGCACTTTGCACAAAGTCGAGAAAACACGATTTTACGCTCACTAGTGAGTAAAAATTCTTATTTCCTGACTTAAGGTAAACTCACCTTTATTGATAATAAAAGGTGTATAGAGGTGTGATATGTCCATTTATATGACTTTTCCGCAATTTGAACAAAGTCGAGAAAACACGATTTTACGCTCACTAGTGAGTAAAAATTCATATTTCACGACTTAACGTAAACTCACTCTTATTGCAATTTAAAGGTGTATTAAGGTGTGATATGTCAATTTATATGCATTTACTCACTTTGAACAAAGTCAAGAAAACACGATTTTACGCTCACTAGTAAATAAAAATTCGTATTTCATGACTATACGTAAAATCAGTTACATTGCTATTTAAAGGTGTATTAAAGTGTGATATGTCCATTTATATGCCTTTTCCGCACTTTGAACAAAGGCAAGAAAACCCGATTTTACGCTCACTAGTGAATAAAAATTCGTATTTCCTGACGTATCGTAAACTCACTTTTATTGAAATTAAAGGTGCATTAAGGTGTGATATGTCCATTTATATGCCTTTTCCGCACTTTGAACAAAGTCAAGAAAACACGATCTTTCGCTCACTAGATACAAGAAATTCTGATTTTATGACTTAAGGTAATCTCATTTTTCATTCTATATTTAGGTGTCTTATGATGTGATATGTCCATTTATATGCCTTTTCCGCACTTTGTACAAATTCAAGAAAACACGAATTTCCGCTCACTAGAGGCTATAAAATCTTATTTCATGAATTAATGTTAACTCACATTACATGCTATTTATAGGTTTTTTATGACGTGATATGTCCATTTATATGCTTTTTCCGCACTTTGAACAAAGTCAAGAAAACGCGATTTTTCGCTCACTAGAGGCCAGAAATGCTTATTTCATTACTTAAGGAAAACCCTCTTTTCATGCTATATATAGGTGTATTATGATGTGATATGTCCTTAAATATGCCTTTTCCGCACTGGGAACAAAGTCAAGAAAACACGATATTTCGCTCACTAGAGGCCAGAAAATCTTATTTCATGACTGAAGGAAAACTCTCTTTTCTTACTATATATAGATGTATTATGATGTGATATGTCCATTTATATGCTTTTTCCGCACTTTGAACAAAGTAAAGAATACACGTTTTTTCGCTCACTAGAGACCAGAAAATCTTATTTCATGACTTAAGCAAAACTCTCTTTTCTTGCTATATAAAGGTGTATTATGATGTGATATGTCCATTTATATGCTTTTCCGCACTTTGGACAAAATCAAGAAAACACCTTTTTTCGCTCACTAAAGGCTAGAAAATCTTAATTCATAAATTAATGTAAACTCACTTTTCATGCTATATATAAGTGTATTATGTTGTGATACGTCCAGTTATATGCCTTTTCCGCACTTTGTATAAAGTCAAGAAAACACGATTTTTCGCTCACTAGAGGCCAGAAAATCTTATTTCATGACTTAACCAAAACTCACTTTTCATGCTATATATAAGTGTATTATGTTGTGATATGTCCATTTGTATGCTTTTCCGCACTTTGGACAAAATCAAGAAAACACGATTTTTCGCTCACTAGAGGCTAGAAAATCTTATTTCATGAATTAATGTAAACTTACTTTTCATGCTATATATAGGTGTATTATGAAGTGATATGTCCATTTATATGCCTTTTCCGCACTTTATATAATGTCAAGAAAACACGATTTTACGCTCACTAGAGGCTAGAAAATCTTATTTCATGAATTAATGTTAACTCACCATTCATGCTATATATAGGTGTATTATGACGTGATATGTCCATTTATATGCCTTTTCCGCACTTTATATAAAGTCAAGAAAGCACGATTTTTCGCTTACTAGAGGCCAGAAATTCTTATTTCATGAATTAATGTTAACTCACATTACATGCTATTTATAGGTTTTTTATGATGTGATATGTCCATTTATATGCTTTTTCCGCACTTTGAACAAAGTCAAGAAAACACGATTTTTCGCTCACTAGAGGCCAGAAATGCTTATTTCATGACTTAAGGAAAACTCTCTTTTCATGCTATATATAGGTGTATTATGATGTGATATGTCCTTATATATGCCTTTTCCGCACTGTGAACAAAGTCAAGAAAACACGATATTTTGCTCACTAGAGGCCAGAAAATCTTATTTCATGACTGAAGGAAAACTCTATTTTCTTACTATATATAGATGTATTATGATGTGATATGTCCATTTATATGCTTTTTCCGAACTTTGAACAAAGTAAAGAATACACGTTTTTTCGCTCACTAGAGACCAGAAAATCTTATTTCATGACTTAAGCAAAACTCTCCTTTCTTGCTATATAAAGGTGTATTATGATGTGATATGTCCATTTATTTGATTTTCCGCACTTTGGACAAAATCAAGAAAACAACTTTTTTCGCTCATAGAGGCTCGAAAATCTTAATTCATGAATTAATGTAAACTCGCTTTTCATGCTATATATAAGTGTATTATGTTGTGATATGTCCATTTATATGCCTTTTCCGCACTTTGAACAAAGTCAAGAAAACACGATCTTTCGCTCACTAGAGGCCAGAAATTCTGATTTTATGACTTAATTTAATCTCATTTTTCATTCTATATTTAGGTGAATTATGATGTGATATGTCCATTCATATGCCTTTTCCGCGCTTTGTATTAATTCAGGAAAACGCGATTTTTAGCTGACTAGAGGCTAGAAAAAAGCGTATTTCATGAATTAATGTAAACTCACTTTTCATGCTATATATAGGTGTATTATGATGTGATACGTCCATTTATATGCCTTTTCCGCACTTTGTATAAAGTGAAGAAAACACGATATTTCGCTCACTAGAGGCCAGCAGATCTTATTTCATGACTTAAGGAAAACTCTCTTTTCTTACTATATATAGATGTATTATGATGTGATATGTCCATTTATATGCTTTTTCCGCACTTTGAACAAAGTCCAGAAAATACGATTTTTCGCTCACGAGACCAGAAAATCTTATTTCGTGACTGAAGGAAAACTCTCTTTTCTTACTATATATAGATGTATTATGATGTGATGTGTCCATTTATATGCTTTATCCGCACTTTGAACAAAGTAAAGAATACACCTTTTTTCGCTCACTAGAGGCTAGAAAATCTTAATTCATGAATTAATATAAACTCACTTTTCATGCTATATATAAGTGTATTATGTTATCATATGTCCAGGTATATGCCTTTGCCGCACTTTGTATAAAGTCAAGAAAACACGATTTTTCGCTCACTAGAGGCCAGAAAATCTTATTTCATGACTTAAGGAAAACTGTCTTTTCTTACTATATATAGAGGTATTATAATGTGATATGTTCATTTATATGCTTTTTCCACACTTTGAACAAAGTCAAGAAAACACGATTTTTCGCTCACTAGAGGCTAGAAAATCTTATTTCATGAATTAATGTAAACTTACTTTTCATGCTATATATAGGTGTATTATGAAGTGATATGTCCATTTATATGCCCTTTCCGCACTTTATATAAAGTCAAGAAAGCACGATTTTTCGCTTACTAGAGGCCAGAAATTCTTATTTCATTACTCAAGGAAAACTTTGTTTTTAAGCTATATATAGGTGTATTATGCCGTGATATGTCTTTTATATGCCTTTTCCGCACTGTGAACAAAGTCAAGAAAACACGATCTTTCGCTCACTAGAGGCCAGAAAATCTGATTTTATGACTTAAGGTAATCTCATTTTTCATTCTATATTTAGGTATCTTATGATGTGATATGTCCATTTATATGCCTTTTACGCACTTTGAACAAAGTCAAGAAAACACGATCTTTCGCTCACTAGAGACCAGAAATTCTGATTTTATGACTTAAGGTAATCTCATTTTTCATTCTATATTTAGGTGTCTTATGATGTGATATGTCCATTTATATGCCTTTTCCGCACTTTGTATAAATTCAAGAAAACGCGAATTTTCGCTCACTAAAGGCTAGAAAATCTTATTTCATGAATTAATGTAAACTCACTTTTCATGCTGTATATAGGTGTATTATGATGTGATAAGTCCATTTATATGCTTTTCCCGCACTTTGTATAAAGTCAAGAAAACACGATTTTTCGCTCACTAGAGGCCAGAAATTCTTATTTCATGACTTAAGGTAAACTCTCTTTTCTTGCTATATATAGGTGTATTAAGGTGTGATATGTCCATTTATATGCCTTTTCCGCACTTTGAACAAAGTCGAGAAAACACGAGTTTACGCTCACTAGTGAGTAAACATTCATATTTCATGACTTAATGTAAACTCACTTTTATTGAAATTTAAAGGTGCATTAAGGTGTGATATTTCCATTTATATGCCTTTTCCGCACTTTGAACACAGTCGAGAAAACACGATTTTACGCTCACTAGTGAGTAAAAATTCTTATTTCATGACTTTACGTAAACTCACTTTTATTGCTATTTAAATCTGTATTAAGGTGTGATATGTCCATTTATATGCCTTTTCCGCACTTTGAACAAAGTCGAGAAAACACGATTTTACGCTCACTAGTGAGTAAAAATTCTTATTTCCTGACTTAAGGTAAACTCACCTTTATTGATAATAAAAGGTGTATAGAGGTCTGATATGTCCATTTATATGACTTTTCCGCACTTTGAACAAAGTCGAGAAAACACGATTTTACGCTTACTAGTGAGAAAAATTCTTATTTCATGACTTTACGTAAACTCAGTTTTATTGCTATTTAAAGGTGTATTAAGGTGTAATATGTCCACTTATATGCCTTTTCCGCACTTTGAACTCTGTCGAGAAAACAAGATTTTACGCTCACTAGTGAGTAAAAATTCTTATTTCATGACTTTACGTAAACTCACTTTTATTGCTATTTAAAGCTGTATTAAGGTGTGATATGTCCATTTATATGCCTTTTCCGCACTTTGAACAAAGTCAAGAAAACACGATTTTACGCTGACTAGTGAATAAAAATTCGTATTTCATGACTTAACGTAAACTCACTTTTATTGAAATTATAGGTGCATTAAGGTGTGATATGACCATTTATATGCCTTTTCTGCACTTTGAACAAAGTCGAGAAAACACGATTTTAGTGAGTAAAAATTCTTATTTCATGACCTTACGTAAACTCACTTTCATTGCTATTCAAAGGTGTATTAAGGTGAGATACGTCCATTTATATACCGTTTCCGCACTTTGAACAAAGTCGAGAGAACACGATTCTACGATCACTAGTGAGTAAAAATTCTTATTTCATGACTTAACGTAAACTCACTTTTATTGATATTTAAAGGTGTATTAAGGTGTGATTTGTCCATTTATATGCCTTTTCTGCAGTTTGAACAAAGTCGAGAAAACACGATTTTACGCTCACTAGTGAGCATAAATTCTTATTTTATGACTTTACGTAAACTCACTTTTATTGAAATTTATAGGTGCATTAAGGTGTGATATGTCCATTTATATGCCTTTTCCGCACTTTGAACAAAGTCGAGAAAACACGATCTTTCGCTCACTAGAGGCCAGAAATTCTGCTTTTATGGCATAAGGTAATCTCATTTTTATTCTATATTTAGGTGTCTTATGATGTGATATGTCCATTTATATGCCTTTTCCGCACTTTGTATAAGTCCAAGAAAACACGAATTTTCGCTCACTAGAGGCTATAAAATCTTATTTCATGAATTAATGTTAACTCACATTACATGCTATTTATAGGTTTTTTATGATGTGATATGTCCATTTATATCCTTTTTCCGCACTTTGGACAAAGTCAAGAAAACACGATTTTTCGCTCACTAGAGGCCAGAAATGCTTGTTTCATGACTTAAGGAAAACTCTCTTTTCATGCTGTATATAGGTGTATTATGATGTGATATGTCCTTATATATGCCTTTTCCTGCACTGTGAACAAAGTAAAGAATACACGTTTTTTCGCTTACTAGAGACCAGAAAATCTTATTTCATGACTTAAGCAAAACTCTCTTTTCCTGCTATATAAAGGTGTATTATGATGTGATATGTCCATTTATATGCTTTTCCGCACTTTGGACAAAATCAAGAAAACACCTTTTTTCGCTCACTAGAGGCTAGAAAATCTTAATTTATGAATTAATGTAAACTCACTTTTCATGCTATATATAAGTGTATTATGTTGTGATATGTCAGTTATATGCCTTTTCCGCACTTTTTATAAAGTCAAGAAAACACGATTTTTCGCTCACTAGAGGCCAGAAAATCTTATTTCATGACTTAAGGAAAACTCTCTTTTCTTACTATATATAGATGTATTATGATGTGATATGTCCATTTATATGCTTTTTCCGCACTTTGAACAAAGTCAAGAAAACACGATTTTTCGCTCACTAGAGACCAGAAAATCTTATTTCATGACTTAACCAAAACTCACTTTTCATGCTATATAAAGGTGTATTATGATGTGATATGTCCATTTATATCCTTTTTCCGCACTTTGGACAAAGTCAAGAAAACACGATTTTTCGCTCACTAGAGGCCAGAAATGCTTGTTTCATGACTTAAGGAAAACTCTCTTTTCATGCTGTATATAGGTGTATTATGATGTGATATGTCCTTATATATGCCTTTTCCTGCACTGTGAACAAAGTAAAGAATACACGTTTTTTCGCTTACTAGAGACCAGAAAATCTTATTTCATGACTTAAGCAAAACTCTCTTTTCCTGCTATATAAAGGTGTATTATGATGTGATATGTCCATTTATATGCTTTTCCGCACTTTGGACAAAATCAAGAAAACACCTTTTTTCGCTCACTAGAGGCTAGAAAATCTTATTTCATGAATTAATGTAAACTCAATTTTCATTCTATATATAGGTTTATTATGATGTGATATGTCTGTCCATTTATATGCCTTTTCCGCACTTTTTATTAATTCAAGACAACGCGATTTTTCCCTCACTAGAGGCCAGAAATTCTTATTTCATTACTTAAGGAAAACTTTCTTTTTATGCTATATATAGGTGTATTATGATGTGATATGTCTTTTATATGCCTTTTCCGCACTGTGAACAAAGTCAAGAAAACACGATCTTTCGCTCACTAGAGGCCAGAAATTCTGAATTTATGACTTAAGGTAATCTCATTTTTCATTCTATATTTAGGTATCTTATGATGTGATATGTCCATTTATGTGCCTTTTCCGCACTTTGATCAAAGTCAAGAAAACACGATCTTTCGCTCACTAGAGGCCAGAAATTCTGATTTTATGACTTAAGGTAATCTCATTTTTCATTCTATATTTAGGTGTCTTATGATGTGATATGTCCATTTATATGCCTTTTCCGCACTTTGTATAACTTCAAGAAAACGCGAATTTTCGCTCACTAAAGGCTAGAAAATCTTATTTCATGAATTAATGTAAACTCACTTTTCATGCTGTATATAGGTGTATTATGATGTGATAAGTCCATTTATATGCCTTTTCCGCACTTTGTATAAAGTCAAGAAAACACGAATTTTCGCTCACTAGAGGATAGAAAATCTTATTTCATGAATTAATGTTAACTTACATTTCATGCTATTTACAGGTTTTTTATGATGTGATATGTCCATTTATATGCCTTTTCCGCACTTTTTATAAATTCAAGAAAACGCGAATTTTCGCTCACTAGAGGCCAGAAAATCATATTTCATGACTTAAGGAAAACTCTGTTTTCTTGCTATATATAGATGTATTATGATGTGATATTTCCTTTTATGTGCCTTTTCCGCACTTTGTACAAAGTCAAGAAAACACGATCTTTCGCTCACAACAGGCCAGAAATTCTGATTTTGTGACTTAAGGTAAACTCATTTTTCCTTCTATATTTAGGTGTATTATGATGCGATATGTCCATTTATATGCCTTTTCCGCACTTTGAACAAAGTCAAGAAAACACGATCTTTCGCTCACTAGAGGCCAGAAATTCGGATTTTATGACTTAAGGTAGACTCACTTTTCATTCTATATATATATGTTTATTATGATGTGATATGTCCATTTATATGCCTTTTCCGCACTTTGTATAAATTCAAGAAAACGCGAATTTTCGACCACTAAAGGCTAGAAAATCTTATTTCATGAATTAATGTAAACCTACATTTCATGCTATATGTAGGTGTATAATGATGTGATAAGTCCATTTATATGCCCTTTCCGCACTTTGAACAAAGTCAAGAAAACACTATTTTACGCTCACTAGTGAATAAAAATTCGTATTTCATGACTTAACGTAAACTCACTTTTATTGAAATTAAAGGTGCATTAAGGTGTGATATGTCCATTTATATGCCTTTTCCGCACTTTGTACAAAGTCGAGAAAACACGATTTTACGCTCACTAGTGAGTAAAAATTCTTATTTCATGACTTTACGTAAACTCACTTTTATTGCTATTTAAAGGTGTATTAAGGTGTGATACGTCCATTTATATGCCTTTTACGCACTTTGAACAAAGTCGAGAAAACACGAGTTTACGCTCACTAGTCAGTAAAAATTCATATTTTATGACTTAATATAAACTCACTTTTATTGAAATTTATAGGTGCCTTAAGGTGTGATATGTCCATATATATGCCTTTTCCGCACTTTGAACAAAGTCGAGAAAACACGATCTTTCGCTCACTAGAGGCCAGAAATTCTGATTTTATGACTTAAGGTAAACTCATTTTTCATTCTATATTTAGGTGTATTATGATGTGATATATACATTTATATGCCTTTTCCGCACTTTGAACAAAGTCAAGAAAACACGATCTTTCGCTCACTAGAGGCCAGAAATTCTGATTTTATGGCTTAAGTAAACTCATTTTTCATTCTATATTTAGGTGTATTATGATGTGATATGTCCATTTATATGCCTTTTCCGCACTTTGAACAAAGTCAAGAAAACACGATTTTTCGCTCACTAGAGGCCAGAAATTCTGATTTTATGACTTAAATAAAACTCTCTTTTCATGCTATATATAGGTGTATTATGATGTGATATGTCCTTATATATGCCTTTTCCGCACTGTGAACAAAGTCAAGAAAACACGATTTTTCGCTCACTAGAAGCCAGAAAATCTTATTACATGACTTAAGGTAAACTCTCTTTTCTTGCTATATATAGGTGTATTAAGGTGTGATATGTCCATTTATATGCCTTTTCCGCACTTTGAACAAAGTCGAGAAAACACGAGTTTACGCTCACTAGTGAGTGAACATTCATATTTCATGACTTAATTTAACTCACTTTTATTGATAATTAAAGATGCATTAAGGTGCGATATGTCCATTTATATGCCTTTTCCGCACTTTGAACAAAATCGAGAAAACACGATTTTACGCTCACTAGTGAGTAAAAATTCGTATTTCATGACTTAACGTAAACTCACATTTATTGATATTTAAGGTCTATTAAGGTGTGATAGTTCCATTTATATGCCTTTTCCGCACTTTGAACAAAGTCGAGAAAACACGATTTTACGCTTACTAGTGAGTAAAAATTCGTATTTCATACGTAACGTAAACTCACTTTTATTGATAATTAAAGATGCATTAAGGTGCGATATGTCCATTTATATGCCTTTTCCGCACTTTGAACAAAATCGACAAAACACGATTTTACGCTCACTAGTGAGTAAAAATTCTTATTTCATGAGTTAACGTAAACTCACCTTTATTGATATTTAAAGGTGTATTAAGGTGTGATACGTCCATTTATATGTCTTTTCCGAACTTTGAACAAAGTCGAGAAAAACACGATATTACGCTCACTAGTGAGTAAAAATTCTTATTTCTTGACTTAACGTAAACTCACTTTTATTGATTTTTAAATGTGTATTAAGGTGTGATACGTCCATTTATATGCCTTTTCCGCACTTTGAACAAAGTCGAGAAAACACGATTTTACGCTCACTACAGGCCAGAAATTCTGATTTTGTGACTTAAGGTAAACTCATTTTTCATTCTATATTTAGGTGTATTACGATGCGATATGTCCATTTATATGCCTTTTCCGCACTTTGAACAAAGTCAAGAAAACACGATCTTTCGCTCACTAGAGGCCAGAAATTCGGATTTTATGACTTAAGGTAATTTCACTTTTCATTCTATATATATATATATATATATAGGTTTATTATGATGTGATATGTCCATTTATGTGCCTTTTCCGCGTTTTAAACAAAGTCGAGAAAACACGATTTTACGCTCACTAGTGAGTAAAAATTCGTATTTTATGACTTAACGTAAACTCACTTTTATTGAATTTTAAAGGTGTATTAAGGTGTGATACGTCCATTTATGTGCCTTTTCCGCGTTTTAAACAAAGTCGAGGAAACACGATTTTACGCTCACTAGTGAGTAAAAATTCGTATTTCATGACTTAACGTAAACTCACTTTTATTGATATTTAAAGGTGTATTAAGGTGTGATACGTCCATTTATATGCGTTTTCCGCACTTTGAACAAAGTCGAGAAAACACGATTTTACGCTCACTAGTGAGTAAAAATTCTTATTTCTTGACTTAACGTAAACTGACTTTTATTGATATTTAAAGGTTTATTACGGTGTGATACGTCCATTTATATGCCTTTTCCGCACTTTGACCAAATTCGAGAAAACACGATTTAACGCTCACTAGTGAGTAAAAATTCTTATTTCTTGACTTAACGTCAACTCACTTTTATTAATTTTTAAAGGTGTATTAAGGTGTGATACGTCCATATATTAGCCTTTTCCGAACTTTGAACAAAGTCGAGAAAACACGATTTTACGCTCACAAGTGAGTTAAAATTCTTATTTCTTGACTTAACGTAAACTCACTATTATTGATATTTAAAGGTGTATTATGGTGTGATACGTCCATTTATATGCCTTTTCCGCACTTTGAACAAAGTTGAGAAAACACGATTTTACGCACACTAGTGAGTATAAATTCATATTTTATGACTTTACGTAAACTCACTTTTATTGAAATTTATAGGTGCATTAAGGTGTGATATGTCCATTTATATGCCTTTTCCTCACTTTGAACAAAGTCGAGAAAACACGATCTTTCGGTCACTAGAGGCCAGAAATTCTGCTTTAATGACATAAAGTAATCTCATTTTTATTCTGTATTTAGGTGTCTTATGATGTGATATGTCCATTTATATGGCTTTTCCGCCCTTTGAACAAAGTCAAGAAAACACGATCTTTCGCTCACTAGAGGTCAGAAATTCTGATTTTATGACTTAAGGTAAACTCACTTTTCATTCTATATATAGGTTTATTATGATGTGAAATGTCCATTTATATGCCTTTTCCGCACTTTGTATAAAGTCAAGAAAACACGTATTTTCGCTCACTAGAGGCTAGAAAATCTTATTTCATGAATTAATGTTAATTCACATTTCATGCTATTTATAGGTTTTTTATGATGTGATATGTCCATTTATATGCCTTTTCTGTACTTTGAACAAAGTCAAGAAAACACGATTTTACGCTCACTTGTGAATAAAAATTCGTATTTCATGACTTAACGTAAACTCACTTTTATTGAAATTAAAGGTGCATTAAGGTGTGATATGTCCATTTATATGCCTTTTCCGCACTTTGTACAAAGTCGAGAAAACACGATTTTACGCTCACTAGTGAGTAAAAATTCTTATTTCATGACTTTACGTAAACTCACTTTTATTGCTATTTAAAGGTGTATTAAGGTGTGATACGTCCATTTATATGCCTTTTAAGCACTTTGAACAAAGTCGAGAAAACACGAGTTTACGCTCACTAGTCAGTAAAAATTCATATTTTATGACTTAATATAAACTCACTTTTATTGAAATTTATAGGTGCCTTAAGGTGTGATATGTCCATTTATATGCCTTTTCCGCCATTTGAACAAAGTCGAGAAAACACGATCTTTCGCTCACTAGAGGCCAGAAATTCTGATTTTATGACTTAAGGTAAACTCATTTTTCATTCTATATTTAGGTGTATTATGATGTGATATGTACATTTATATGCCTTTTCCGCACTTTGAACAAAGTCAAGAAAACACGATCTTTCGCTCACTAGAGGCCAGAAATTCTAATTTTATCACTTAAGTAAACTCGTTTTTCATTCTATATTTAGGTGTATTATGATGTGATATGTCAATTTATATGCCTTTTCCGCACATTGAACAAAGTCAAGAAAACACGATCTTTCGCTCACTAGAGGCCAGAAATTCTGATTTTATGACTTAAGGTAATCTCATTTTTCATTCTATATTTAGGTGTATTATGATGTGATATGTCCATTTATATGCCTTTTCCGCACTTTGTATTAATTCAAGAAAACGCGATTTTTGCTGACTAGAGGCTAGAAAAACGTATGTCATGAATTGATGTAAACTCAATTTTCATGCTATATATAGGTGTATTATGATGTGAAACGTCCATTTTTATGTTTTTTCCGCACTTTGAACAAAGTCAAGAAAACACGTTTTTTCGCTCACTAGAGAGCAGTAAATCTTATTTCATGATTTAAGCAAAACTCTCTTTTCTTGCTATATAAAGGTGTATAATGATGTGATATGTCCATTTATTTGCTTTTCCGCACTTTGAACAAAGTCAAGAAAACACGATTTTTCGCTCACTAGAGGCCAGAAAATATTATTTCATGACTTAAGGAAAACTCTCCTTTCTTACTATATATAGATGTATTATGATGTGATATGTCCATTTATATGCTTTTTCCGCACTTTGAACAAAGTCAAGAAAACACGATTTTTCGCTCACTAGAGGCCAGAAAATATTATTTCATGACTTAAGGAAAACTCTCTTTTCTTACTATATATAGATGTATTATGATGTGATATGTCCATTTATATGCTTTTTCCGCACTTTGAACAAAGTCAAGAAAACACGATTTTTCGCTCACTAGAGGCCAGAAAATATTATTTCATGACTTAAGGAAAACTCTCTTTTCTTACTATATATAGATGTATTATGATGTGATACGTGCATTTATGTGCCTTTTCCGCGTTTTAAACAAAGTCGAGAAAACACGATTTTACGCTCACTAGTGAGTAAAAATTCTTATTTCTTGACTTAACGTAAACTCACTTTTATTGATATTTAAATGTGTATTACGGTGTGATACGTCCATTTATATGCCTTTTCCGCACTTTGAACAAATTCGAGAAAACACGATTTTACGCTCACTAGTGAGTTAAAATTCTTATTTCTTGACTTAACGTAAACTCACTTTTATTAATTTTTAAAGGTGTATTAAGGTGTGATACGTCCATTTATATGCCTTTTCCGCACTTTGAAAAAAGTCGAGAAAACACGATTTTACGCTCACAAGTGAGTTAAAATTCTTATTTCTTGACTTAACGTAAACTCACTTTAATTGATATTTAAAGGTGTATTAAGGTGTGATACGTCCATTTATATGCCTTTTACGCACTTTGAACAAAGTTGAGAAAACACGATCTTACGCTCACTAGTGAGTAAAAATTCTTATTTCTTGACTTAACGTAAACTCACATTTATTGATATTTAAGGTCTATTAAGGTGTGATAGGTCCATTTATATGCCTTTTCCGCACTTTGAACAAAGTCGAGAAAACACGATTTTACGCTCACTAGTGAGTAAAAATTCTTATTTCTTGACTTAACGTAAACTCACTTTTATTGATATTTAAAGGTGTATTAAGGTGTGATACGTCCATTTATATGCCTTTTCAGAACTTTGAACAAAGTCGAGAAAACACGATGTTACGCTCACTAGTGAGTAAAAATTCTTATTTCTTGACTTAACGTAAACTGACTTTTATTGATTTTTAAATGTGTATTAAGGTGTGATACGTCCATTTATATGCATTTTCCGTACTTTGAACAAAGTCGAGAAAACACGATTTTACGCTCACTAGTGAGTGAAAATTCTTATTTCTTGACTTAACGTAAACCTACTTTTATTGATATTTAAAGGTGTATTAAGGTGTGATACGTCCATTTATATGCCTTTTCCGAACTTTGAACAAAGTCGAGAAAACACGATATTACGCTCACTAGTGAGTAAAAATTCTTATTTCTTGACTTAACGTAAACTCACTTTTATTGATTTTTAAATGTGTATTAAGTTGTGATACGTCCATTTATATGCCTTTTACGTACTTTGAACAAAGTCGAGAAAACACGATTTTACGCTCACTAGTGAGTAAAAATTCTTATTTCTTAACTTAACGTAAACTCACTTTTATTGATATTTAAAGGTGTATTAAGGTGTGATACGTCCATTTATATGCCTTTTACGAACTTTGAACAAAGTCGAGAAAACACGATATTACGATCACTAGTGAGTAAAAATTCTTATTTCTTGACTTAACGTAAACTCACTTTTATTGATTTTTAAAGGTGTATTAAGGTGTGATACGTGCATTTATGTGCCTTTTCCGCGTTTTAAACAAAGTCGAGAAAACACGATTTTACGCTCACTAGTGAGTAAAAATTCGTATTTCATGACTTAACGTAAACGCACTTTTATTGATTTTTAAAGGTGTATTAAGGTGTGATACGTCCATTTATGTGCCTTTTCCGCGTTTTAAACAAAGTCGAGGAAACACGATTTTACGCTCACTAGTGAGTAAAAATTCGTATTTCATGACTTAACGTAAACTCACTTTTATTGATATTTAAAGGTGTATTAAGGTGTGATACGTCCATTTATATGCGTTTTCCGCACTTTGAACAAAGTCAAGAAAACACGATTTTACGCTCACTAGTGAGTAAAAATTCTTATTTTTTGACTTAACGTAAACTCACTTTTATTGATATTTAAAGGTGTATTAAGGTGTGATACGTCCATTTATATGCCTTTTCCGCACTTTGAACAAAGTCGGGAAAACACGATTTTACGCTCACTAGTGAGTAAAAGTTCTTATTTCTTGACTTAACGTAAACTCACTTTTATTGATATTTAAAGGTTTATTACGGTGTGATACGTCCATTTATATGCCTTTTCCGCACTTTGACCAAATTCGAGAAAACACGATTTAACGCTCACTAGTGAGTAAAAATTCTTATTTCTTGACTTAACGTCAACTCACTTTTATTAATTTTTAAAGGTGTATTAAGGTGTGATACGTCCATATATTAGCCTTTTCCGCACTTTGAACAAAGTCGAGAAAACACGATTTTACGCTCACTAGTGAGTAAAAATTCTTATTTCTTGACTTAACGTAAACTCACTTTTATTGATATTTAAAGGTGTATTAAGGTGTGATACGTCCATTTATATGCCTTTTCCGCACTTTGAAAAAAGTCGAGAAAACACGATTTTACGCTCACAAGTGAGTTAAAATTCTTATTTCTTGACTTAACGTAAACTCACTTTTATTGATATTTAAAGGTGTATTAAGGTGTGATACCTCCATTTATATGCCTTTTCCGCACTTTGAACAAAGTCGAGAAAACACGATTTTACGCACACTAGTGAGTATAAATTCTTATTTTATGAATTTACGTAAACTCACTTTTATTGAAATTTATAGGTGCATTAAGGTGTGATATGTCCATTTATATGCCTTTTCCTCACTTTGAAAAAAGTCGAGAAAACACGATCTTTCGCTCACTAGAGGCCAGAAATTCTGCTTTTATGACATAAAGTAATCTCATTTTTATTCTGTATTTAGGTGTCTTATGATGTGATATGTCCATTTATATGGCTTTTCCGCCCTTTGAACAAAGTCAAGAAAACACGATCTTTCGCTCACTAGAGGTCAGAAATTCTGATTTTATGACTTAAGGTAAACTCACTTTTCATTCTGTATATAGGTTTATTATGATGTGATATGTCCATTTATATGCCTTTTCCGCACTTTGTATAAAGTCAAGAAAACACGTATTTTTGCTCACTAGACGCTAGAAAATCTTATTTCATGAATTAATGTTAACTCACATTTCATGCTATTTATAGGTTTTTTATGATGTGATATGTCCATTTATATGCCTTTTCTGCACTTTGAACAAACTCAAGAAAACACGATTTTACGCTCACTTGTGAATAAAAATTCGTATTTCATGACTTAACGTAAACTCACTTTTATTGAAATTAAAGGTGCATTAAGGTGTGATATGTCCATTTATATGCCGTTTCCGCACTTTGTACAAACTCGAGAAAACAAGATTTTACGCTCACTAGTGAGTAAAAATTCTTATTTCATGACTTTACTTAAACTCACTTCTATTGCTATTTAAAGGTGTATTAAGGTGAGATACGTCTATTTATATACCTTTTCCGCACTTTGAACAAAGTCGAGAGAACACGATTTTACGATCACTAGTGAGTAAAAATTCTTATTTCATGACTTAACGTAAACTCACTTTTATTGATATTTAAAGGTGTATTAAGGTGTGATATATCCATTTATATGCCTTTTCCGCACTTTTTATTAATTCAAGTAAACGCGATTTTTCCCTCACTAAAGGCTAGAAAATCTTATTTCATGAATTAATGTAAACTCACTTTTCATTCTATATTTAGGTGTATTATGATGTGATATGTCCATTTATATGCCTTTTCCGCACTTTTTATTAATTCAAGAAAACGCGATTTTTCCCTCACTAGAGGCTAGAAAATCTTATTTCATGAATTAATGTAAACTCACTTTTCATTCTATATATAGGTTTATTAT
Source organism: Deroplatys truncata (assembly GCA_030765065.1). Lineage (NCBI taxonomy): Eukaryota > Metazoa > Arthropoda > Insecta > Mantodea > Mantidae > Deroplatys > Deroplatys truncata. Next base: position 62,104 of record JAUKNL010000360.1, read on the forward strand.
GATGTGATATGTCCATTTATATGCCTTTTCCGCACTTTTTATAAATTCAAGAAAACGCGAATTTTCGCTCACTAGAGGCCAGAAAATCATATTTCATGACTTAAGGAAAACCCTGTTTTCTTGCTATATATAGATGTATTATGATGTGATATGTCCTTTTATGTGCCTTTTCCGCACTTTGAACAAAGTCAAGAAAACACGATCTTTCGCTCACTACAGGCCAGAAATTCTGATTTTGTGACTTAAGGTAAACTCATTTTTCATTCTAAATTTAGGTGTATTATGATGTGATATGTCCATTTATATGCCTTTTCCGCACTTTGAACAAAGTCAAGAAAACACGATCTTTCGCTCACTAGAGGCCAGAAATTCGGATTTTATGACTTAAGGTAAACTCACTTTTCATTCTATATATATATATATATATATATATATAGGTTTATTATGATGTGATATGTCCATTTATATGCCTTTTCCGCACTTTGTATAAATTCAAGAAAACGCGAATTTTCGACCACTAAAGGCTAGAAAATCTTATTTCATGAATTAATGTAAACCTACTTTTCATGCTATATGTAGGTGTATAATGATGTGATAAGTCCATTTATATGCCCTTTCCGCTCTTGAACAAAGTCAAGAAAACACGATTTTACGCTCACTAGTGAATAAAAATTCGTATTTCATGACTTAACGTAAACACACTTTTATTGAAATTAAAGGTGCATTAAGGTGTGATATGTCCATTTATGTGCCTTTTCCGCACTTTGTACAAAGTCGAGAAAACACGATTTTACGCTCACTAGTGAGTAAAAATTCTTATTTCATGACTTTACGTAAACTCACTTTTATTGCTATTTAAAGGTGTATTAAGGTGTGATACGTCCATTTATATGCCTATTACGCACTTTGAACAAAGTCGAGAAAACACGATTTTACGCTCACTAGTGAGTAAAAATTCTTATTTCTTGACTTAACGTAAACTCACTTTTATTGATAATTAAAGATGCATTAAGGTGCGATATGTCCATTTATATGCCTTTTCCGCACTTTGAACAAAATCGAGAAAACACGATTTTACGCTCACTAGTAAGTAAAAATTCTTATTTCATGAGTTAACGTAAACTCACCTTTATTGATATTTAAAGGTGTATTAAGGTGTGATACGTCCATTTATATGCATTTTCCGCACTTTGAACAAAGTGGAGAAAACACGATTTAACGCTCACTAGTGAGTAAAAATTCTTATTTCTTGACTTAACGTAAACTCACTTTTATTGATATTTAAATGTGTATTACGGTGTGATACGTCCATTTATATGCCTTTTCCGCACTTTGAACAAATTCGAGAAAACACGATTTTACGCTCACTAGTGAGTTAAAATTCTTATTTCTTGACTTAACGTAAACTCACTTTTATTAATTTTTAAAGGTGTATTAAGGTGTGATACGTCCATTTATATGCCTTTTCCGCACTTTGAAAAAAGTCGAGAAAACACGATTTTACGCTCACAAGTGAGTTAAAATTCTTATTTCTTGACTTAACGTAAACTCACTTTAATTGATATTTAAAGGTGTATTAAGGTGTGATACGTCCATTTATATGCCTTTTACGCACTTTGAACAAAGTTGAGAAAACACGATCTTACGCTCACTAGTGAGTAAAAATTCTTATTTCTTGACTTAACGTAAACTCACATTTATTGATATTTAAGGTCTATAAAGGTGTGATAGGTCCATTTATATGCCTTTTCCGCACTTTGAACAAAGTCGAGAAAACACGATTTTACGCTCACTAGTGAGTAAAAATTCGTATTTCATACGTAACGTAAACTCACTTTTATTGATAATTAAAGATGCATTAAGGTGCGATATGTCCATTTATATGCCTTTTCCGCACTTTGAACAAAATCGAGAAAACACGATTTTACGCTCACTAGTGAGTAAAGATTCTTATTTCATGAGTTAACGTAAACTCACCTTTATTGATATTTAAAGGTGTATTAAGGTGTGATACGTCCATTTATATGCCTTTTACGAACTTTGAACAAAGTCGAGAAAACACGATATTACGATCACTAGTGAGTAAAAATTCTTATTTCTTGACTTAACGTAAACTCACTTTTATTGATTTTTAAAGGTGTATTAAGGTGTGATACGTCCATTTATGTGCCTTTTCCGCGTTTTAAACAAAGTCGAGAAAACACGATTTTACGCTCACTAGTGAGTAAAAATTCGTATTTCATGACTTAACGTAAACGCACTTTTATTGATTTTTAAAGGTGTATTAAGGTGTGATACGTCCATTTATGTGCCTTTTCCGCGTTTTAAACAACGTCGAGGAAACACGATTTTACGCTCACTAGTGAGTAAAAATTCGTATTTCATGACTTAACGTAAACTCACTTTTATTGATATTTAAAGGTGTATTAAGGTGTGATACGTCCATTTATATGCGTTTTCCGCACTTTGAACAAAGTCGAGAAAACACGATTTTACGCTCACTAGTTAGTAAAAATTCTTATTTCTTGACTTAACGTAAACTCACTTTTATTGATATTTAAAGGTGTATTAAGGTGTGATACGTCCATTTATATGCCTTTTCCGCACTTTGAACAAAGTCAAGAAAACACGACTTTACGCTCACTAGTGAGTAAAAATTCTTATTTTTTGACTTAACGTAAACTCACTTTTATTGATATTTAAAGGTGTATTAAGGTGTGATACGTCCATTTATATGCCTTTTCCGCACTTTGAACAAAGTCGGGAAAACACGATTTTACGCTCACTAGTGAGTAAAAGTTCTTATTTCTTGACTTAACGTAAACTCACTTTTATTGATATTTAAAGGTTTATTACTGTGTGATACGTCCATTTATATGCCTTTTCCGCACTTTGACCAAATTCGAGAAAACACGATTTAACGCTCACTAGTGAGTAAAAATTCTTATTTCTTGACTTAACGTCAACTCACTTTTATTAATTTTTAAAGGTGTATTAAGGTGTGATACGTCCATATATTAGCCTTTTCCGCACTTTGAACAAAGTCGAGAAAACACGATTTTACGCTCACTAGTGAGTAAAAATTCTTATTTCTTGACTTAACGTAAACTCACTTTTATTGCTATTTAAAGGTGTATTAAGGTGTGATACGTCCATTTATATGCCTTTTCCGCACTTTGAAGAAAGTCGAGAAAACACGATTTTACGCTCACAAGTGAGTTAAAATTCTTATTTCTTGACTTAACGTAAACTCACTTTTATTGATATTTAAAGGTGTATTAAGGTGTGATACCTCCATTTATATGCCTTTTCCGCACTTTGAACAAATTCGAGAAAACACGATTTTACGCTCACTAGTGAGTTAAAATTCTTATTTCTTGACTTAACGTAAACTCACTTTTATTAATTTTTAAAGGTGTATTAAGGTGTGATACGTCCATTTATATGCCTTTTCCGCACTTTGAAAAAAGTCGAGAAAACACGATTTTACGCTCACAAGTGAGTTAAAATTCTTATTTCTTGACTTAACGTAAACTCACTTTAATTGATATTTAAAGGTGTATTAAGGTGTGATACGTCCATTTATATGCCTTTTACGCACTTTGAACAAAGTTGAGAAAACACGATCTTACGCTCACTAGTGAGTAAAAATTCTTATTTCTTGACTTAACGTAAACTCACATTTATTGATATTTAAGGTCTATAAAGGTGTGATAGGTCCATTTATATGCCTTTTCCGCACTTTGAACAAAGTCGAGAAAACACGATTTTACGCTCACTAGTGAGTAAAAATTCGTATTTCATACGTAACGTAAACTCACTTTTATTGATAATTAAAGATGCATTAAGGTGCGATATGTCCATTTATATGCCTTTTCCGCACTTTGAACAAAATCGAGAAAACACGATTTTACGCTCACTAGTGAGTAAAGATTCTTATTTCATGAGTTAACGTAAACTCACCATTATTGATATTTAAAGGTGTATTAAGGTGTGATACGTCCATTTATATGCATTTTCCGCACTTTGAACAAAGTCGAGAAAACACGATTTTACGCTCACTAGTGAGTGAAAATTCTTATTTCTTGACTTAACGTAAACCTACTTTTATTGATATTTAAAGGTGTATTAAGGTGTGATACGTCCATTTATATGCCTTTTCCGAACTTTGAACAAAGTCGAGAAAACACGATATTACGCTCACTAGTGAGTAAAAATTCTTATTTCTTGACTTAACGTAAACTCACTTTTATTGATTTTTAAATGTGTATTAAGGTGTGATACGTCCATTTATATGCCTTTTACGTACTTTGAAAAGGTCGAGAAAACACGATTTTACGCTCACTAGTGAGTAAAAATTCTTATTTCTTGACTTAACGTAAACTCACTTTTATTGATATTTAAAGGTGTATTAAGGTGTGATACGTCCATTTATATGCCTTTTCCGCACATTGAACAAAGTCGAGAAAACACGATTTTACGCTCACTAGTGAGTAAAAATTCTTATGTTTTGAATTAACGTAAACTCACTTTTATTGATTTTTAAAGGTGTATTTAGGTGTGATACGTCCATTTTTATGCCTTTTCCGCACTTTGAACAAAGTTGAGAAAACACGATCTTACGCTCACTAGTGAGTAAAAATTCTTATTTCTTAACTTAACGTAAACTCACTTTTATTGATATTTAAAGGTGTATTAAGGTGTGATACGTCCATTTATATGCCTTTTACGAACTTTGAACAAAGTCGAGAAAACACGATATTACGATCACTAGTGAGTAAAAATTCTTATTTCTTGACTTAACGTAAACTCACTTTTATTGATTTTTAAAGGTGTATTAAGGTGTGATACGTCCATTTATGTGCCTTTTCCGCGTTTTAAACAAAGTCGAGGAAACACGATTTTACGCTCACTAGTGAGTAAAAATTCGTATTTCATGACTTAACGTAAACTCACTTTTATTGATATTTAAAGGTGTATTAAGGTGTGATACGTCCATTTATATGCGTTTTCCGCACTTTGAACAAAGTCGAGAAAACACGATTTTACGCTCACTAGTTAGTAAAAATTCTTATTTCTTGACTTAACGTAAACTCACTTTTATTGATATTTAAAGGTGTATTAAGGTGTGATACGTCCATTTATATGCCTTTTCCGCACTTTGAACAAAGTCAAGAAAACACGATTTTACGCTCACTAGTGAGTAAAAGTTCTTATTTCTTGACTTAACGTAAACTCACTTTTATTGATATTTAAAGGTTTATTACGGTGTGATACGTCCATTTATATGCCTTTTCCGCACTTTGACCAAATTCGAGAGAACACGATTTAACGCTCACTAGTGAGTAAAAATTCTTATTTCTTGACTTAACGTCAACTCACTTTTATTAATTTTTAAAGGTGTATTAAGGTGTGATACGTCCATATATTAGCCTTTTCCGCACTTTGAACAAAGTCGAGAAAACACGATTTTACGCTCACTAGTGAGTAAAAATTCTTATTTCTTGACTTAACGTAAACTCACTTTTATTGCTATTTAAAGGTGTATTAAGGTGTGATACGTCCATTTATATGCCTTTTCCGCACTTTGAAAAAAGTCGAGAAAACACGATTTTACGCTCACAAGTGAGTTAAAATTCTTATTTCTTGACTTAACGTAAACTCACTTTTATTGATATTTAAAGGTGTATTAAGGTGTGATACCTCCATTTATATGCCTTTTCCGCACTTTGAACAAAGTCGAGAAAACACGATTTTACGCTCACTAGAGGCCAGAAATTCTGCTTTTATGACATAAAGTAATCTCATTTTTATTCTGTATTTAGGTGTCTTATGATGTGATATGTCCATTTATATGGCTTTTCCGCCCTTTGAACAAAGTCAAGAAAACACGATCTTTCGCTCACTAGAGGTCAGAAATTCTGATTTTATGACTTAAGGTAAACTCACTTTTCATTCTATATATAGGTTTATTATGATGTGATATGTCCATTTATATGGCTTTTCCGCACTTTGTATAAAGTCAAGAAAACACGTATTTTTGCTCACTAGACGCTAGAAAATCTTATTTCATGAATTAATGTTAACTCACATTTCATGCTATTTATAGGTTTTTTATGATGTGATATGTCCATTTATATGCCTTTTCTGCACTTTGAACAAACTCAAGAAAACACGATTTTACGCTCACTTGTGAGTAAAAATTCTTATTTCATGACTTTACTTAAACTCACTTCTATTGCTATTTAAAGGTGTATTAAGGTGAGATAGTCTATTTATATACCTTTTCCGCACTTTGAACAAAGTCGAGAGAACACGATTTTACGATCACTAGTGAGTAAAAATTCTTATTTCATGACTTAACGTAAACTCACTTTTATTGATATTTAAAGGTGTATTAAGGTGTTATATATCCATTTATATGCCTTTTCCGCACTTTTTATTAATTCAAGTAAACGCGATTTTTCCCTCACTAAAGGCTAGAAAATCTTATTTCATGAATTAATGTAAACTCACTTTTCATTCTATATTTAGGTGTATTATGATGTGATATGTCCATTTATATGCCTTTTCCGCACTTTTTATTAATTCAAGAAAACGCGATTTTTCCCTCACTAGAGGCTAGAAAATCTTATTTCATGAATTAATGTAAACTCACTTTTCATTCTATATATAGGTTTATTATGATGTGATATGTCCATTTATATGCCTTTTCCGCACTTTTTACAAATTCAAGAAAACGCGAATTTTCGCTCACTAGAGGCCAGAAAATCATATTTCATGACTTAAGGAAAACTCTGTTTTCTTGCTATATATAGATGTATTATGATGTGATATGTCCTTTTATGTGCCTTTTCCGCACATTGAACAAAGTCAAGAAAACACGATCTTTCGCTCACTACAGGCCAGAAATTCTGATTTTGTGACTTAAGGTAAACACATTTTTCATTCTAAATTTAGGTGTATTATGATGTGATATGTCCATTTATATGCCTTTTCCGCACTTTGAACAAAGTCAAGAAAACACGATCTTTCGCTCACTAGAGGCCAGAAATTCGGATTTTATGACTTAAGGTAAACTCACTTTTCATTCTATATATATATATATATATATATATATATATATGTTTATTATGATGTGATATGTCCATTTATATGCCTTTTCCGCACTTTGTATAAATTCAAGAAAACGCGAATTTTCGACCACTAAAGGCTAGAAAATCTTATTTCATGAATTAATGTAAACCTACTTTTCATGCTATATGTAGGTGTATAATGATGTGATAAGTCCATTTATATGCCCTTTCCGCTCTTGAACAAAGTCAAGAAAACACGATTTTACGCTCACTAGTGAATAAAAATTCGTATTTCATGACTTAACGTAAACAAACTTTTATTGAAATTAAAGGTCCATTAAGGTGTGATATGTCCATTTATGTGCCTTTTCCGCACTTTGTACAAAGTCGAGAAAACACGATTTTACGCTCACTAGTGAGTAAAAATTCTTATTTCATGACTTTACGTAAACTCACTTTTATTGCTATTTAAAGGTGTATTAAGGTGTGATACGTCCATTTATATGCCTATTACGCACTTTGAACAAAGTCGAGAAAACACGATTTTACGCTCACTAGTGAGTAAAAATTCTTATTTCTTGACTTAACGTAAACTCACTTTTATTGATAATTAAAGATGCATTAAGGTGCGATATGTCCATTTATATGCCTTTTCCGCACTTTGAACAAAATCGAGAAAACACGATTTTACGCTCACTAGTAAGTAAAAATTCTAATTTCATGAGTTAACGTAAACTCACCTTTATTGATATTTAAAGGTGTATTAAGGTGTGATACGTCCATTTATATGCATTTTCCGCACTTTGAACAAAGTGGAGAAAACACGATTTAACGCTCACTAGTGAGTAAAAATTCTTATTTCTTGACTTAACGTAAACTCACTTTTATTGATATTTAAAGGTGTATTAAGGTGTGATACGTCCATTTATATGCCTTTTATTCACTTTGAACAATGTCGAGAAAACACGATTTTACGCTCACTAGTGAGTAAAAATTCTTATTTCTTGACTTAACGTAAACTCACTTTTATTGATATTTAAAGGTGTATTAAGGTGTGATACGTCCATTTATATGCCTTTTACGCACTTTGAACAAAGTCGAGAAAACACGATTTTACGCTCACTAGTGAGTAAAAATTCTTATTTTTTGACTTAACGTAAACTCACTTTTATTGATTTTTAAAGGTGTATTAAGGTGTGATACGTCCATTTTTATGCCTTTTCCGCACTTTGAACAAAGTCGGGAAAACACGATATTACGATCACTAGTGAGTAAAAATTCTTATTTCTTGACTTAACGTAAACTCACTTTTATTGATTTTTAAAGGTGTATTAAGGTGTGATACGTCCATTTATATGCCTTTTCCGTACTTTGAACAAAGTCGAGAAAACACGATATTACGCTCACTAGTGAGTTAAAATTCTTATTTCATGACTTAACGTAAACTCACTTTTATTGATATTTAAAGGTGTATTAAGGTGTGATACGTCCATTTATATGCTTTTCCGCACTTTGAACAAACTTGAGAAAACACGATCTTACGCTCACTAGTGAGTAAAAATTTTTATTTCTTGACTTAACGTAAAGGCACTTTTATTGATATTTAAAGGTGTATTAAGGTGTGATACGTCCATTTATATGCCTTTTCCGCACTTTGAACAAAGTCGAGAAAACACGATTTTACGCTCACTAGTGAGTAAAAATTCTTATTTCTTGACTTAACGTAAACTCACTTTTATTGATATTTAAAGGTTTATTACGGTGTGATACGTCCATTTATATGCCTTTTCCGCAGTTTGAACAAATTCGAGAAAACACGATTTTACGCTCACTAGTGAGTAAAAATTCTTATTTCTTGACTTAACGTAAACTCACTTTTATTAATTTTTAAAGGTGTATTAAGGTGTGATACGTCCATTTATTAGCCTTTTGCGCACTTTGAACAAAGTCGAGAAAACACGATTTTACGCTCACTAGTGAGTGAAGATTCTTATTTCTTGACTTAACTTAAACTCACTTTTATTGATATTTAAAGATGCATTAAGGTGTGATATGTCCATTCATATGCCTTTTCCGCACTTTGAACAAGGTCGAGAAAACACGATATTACGCTCACTACTGAGTAAAAGTTCTTATTTCATGACTTAACGTAAACTAACTTTTATTGATTTTTAAAGGTGTATTAAGGTGTGATACGTCCATTTATATGCCTTTTCCGCACTTTGAACAAAGTCGAGAAAACACGATTTTACGCTCACTAGTGAGTAAAAATTCTTATTTCTTGACTTAACGTAAAGTCACTTTTATTGATTTTTAAAGGTGTATTAAGGTGTGATACGTCCATTTATTTGCGTTTTCCGCACTTTGAACAAAGTCGAGAAAACACGATATTACGATCACTAGTGAGTAAAAATTCTTATTTCTTGACTTAACGTAAACTCACTTTTATTGATTTTTAAAGGTTTATTACTGTGTGATACGTCCATTTATGTGCCTTTTCCGCGTTTTAAACAAAGTCGAGAAAACACGATTTTACGCTCACTAGTGAGTAAAAATACTTATTTCTTGACTTAACGTAAACTCAGTTTTATTGATATTTAAGGTTTATTAAGGTGTGATACGTCCATTTATATGCCTTTTACGCACTTTGAACAAAGTCGAGAAAACACGATTTTACGCTCACTAATGAGTAAAAATTTTTATTTCTTGACTTAACGTAAACTCACTTTTATTGATATTTAAAGGTGTATTAAGGTGTGATACGTCCATTTATATGCCTTTTCCGCACTTTGAACAAAGTCGAGAAAACACGATTTTACGCTCACTAGTGAGTAAAAATTCTTATTTTTTGACTTAACGTAAACCTACTTTTATTGATATTTAAAGGTGTATTAAGGTGTGATACGTCCATTTATATGCCTTTTCCGAACTTTGAACAAAGTCGAGAAAACACGATATTACGCTCACTAGTGAGTAAAAATTCTTATTTCTTGACTTAACGTAAACTCACTTTTATTGATTTTTAAATGTGTATTAAGGTGTGATACGTCCATTTATATGCCTTTTACGTACTTTGAAAAGGTCGAGAAAACACGATTTTACGCTCACTAGTGAGTAAAAAATTCTTATTTCTTGACTTAACGTAAACTCACTTTTATTGATATTTAAAGGTGTATTAAGGTGTGATACGTCCATTTATATGCCTTTTCCGCACATTGAACAAAGTCGAGAAAACACGATTTTACGCTCACTAGTGAGTAAAAATTCTTATTTTTTGAATTAACGTAAACTCACTTTTATTGATTTTTAAAGGTGTATTTAGGTGTGATACGTCCATTTTTATGCCTTTTCCGCACTTTGAACAAAGTTGAGAAAACACGATCTTACGCTCACTAGTGAGTAAAAATTCTTATTTCTTAACTTAACGTAAACTCACTTTTATTGATATTTAAAGGTGTATTAAGGTGTGATACGTCCATTTATATGCCTTTTACGAACTTTGAACAAAGTCGAGAAAACACGATATTACGATCACTAGTGAGTAAAAATTCTTATTTCTTGACTTAACGTAAACTCACTTTTATTGATTTTTAAAGGTGTATTAAGGTGTGATACGTCCATTTATGTGCCTTTTCCGCGTTTTAAACAAAGTCGAGAAAACACGATTTTACGCTCACTAGTGAGTAAAAATTCGTATTTCATGACTTAACTTAAACGCACTTTTATTGATTTTTAAAGGTGTATTAAGGTGTGATACGTCCATTTATGTGCCTTTTCCGCGTTTTAAACAAAGTAGGAAACACGATTTTACGCTCACTAGTGAGTAAAAATTCGTATTTCATGACTTAACGTAAACTCACTTTTATTGATATTTAAAGGTGTATTAAGGTGTGATACGTCCATTTATATGCGTTTTCCGCACTTTGAACAAAGTCGAGAAAACACGATTTTACGCTCACTAGTTAGTAAAAATTCTTATTTCTTGACTTAACGTAAACTCACTTTTATTGATATTTAAAGGTGTATTAAGGTGTGATACGTCCATTTATATGCCTTTTCCGCACTTTGAACAAAGTCAAGAAAACACGATTTTACGCTCACTAGTGAGTAAAAGTTCTTATTTCTTGACTTAACGTAAACTCACTTTTATTGATATTTAAAGGTTTATTACGGTGTGATACGTCCATTTATATGCCTTTTCCGCACTTTGACCAAATTCGAGAAAACACGATTTAACGCTCACTAGTGAGTAAAAATTCTTATTTCTTGACTTAACGTCAACTCACTTTTATTAATTTTTAAAGGTGTATTAAGGTGTGATACGTCCATATATTAGCCTTTTCCGCACTTTGAACAAAGTCGAGAAAACACGATTTTACGCTCACTAGTGAGTAAAAATTCTTATTTCTTGACTTAACGTAAACTCACTTTTATTGCTATTTAAAGGTGTATTAAGGTGTGATACGTCCATTTATATGCCTTTCCGCACTTTGAAAAAAGTCGAGAAAACACGATTTTACGCTCACAAGTGAGTTAAAATTCTTATTTCTTGACTTAACGTAAACTCACTTTTATTGATATTTAAAGGTGTATTAAGGTGTGATACCTCCATTTATATGCCTTTTCCGCACTTTGAACAAAGTCGAGAAAACACGATTTTACGCTCACTAGAGGCCAGAAATTCTGCTTTTATGACATAAAGTAATCTCATTTTTATTCTGTATTTAGGTGTCTTATGATGTGATATGTCCATTTATATGGCTTTTCCGCCCTTTGAACAAAGTCAAGAAAACACGATCTTTCGCTCACTAGAGGACAGAAATTCTGATTTTATGACTTAAGGTAAACTCACTTTTCATTCTATATATAGGTTTATTATGATGTGATATGTCCATTTATATGCCTTTTCCGCACTTTGTATAAAGTCAAGAAAACACGTATTTTTGCTCACTAGACGCTAGAAAATCTTATTTCATGAATTAATGTTAACTCACATTTCATGCTATTTATAGGTTTTTTATGATGTGATATGTCCATTTATATGCCTTTTCTGCACTTTGAACAAACTCAAGAAAACACGATTTTACGCTCACTTGTGAGTAAAAATTCTTATTTCATGACTTTACTTAAACTCACTTCTATTGCTATTTAAAGGTGTATTAAGGTGAGATAGTCTATTTATATACCTTTTCCGCACTTTGAACAAAGTCGAGAGAACACGATTTTACGATCACTAGTGAGTAAAAATTCTTATTTCATGACTTAACGTAAACTCACTTTTATTGATATTTAAAGGTGTATTAAGGTGTTATATATCCATTTATATGCCTTTTCCGCACTTTTTATTAATTCAAGTAAACGCGATTTTTCCCTCACTAAAGGCTAGAAAATCTTATTTCATGAATTAATGTAAACTCACTTTTCATTCTATATTTAGGTGTATTATGATGTGATATGTCCATTTATATGCCTTTTCCGCACTTTTTATTAATTCAAGAAAACGCGATTTTTCCCTCACTAGAGGCTAGAAAATCTTATTTCATGAATTAATGTAAACTCACTTTTCATTCTATATATAGGTTTATTATGATGTGATATGTCCATTTATATGCCTTTTCCGCACTTTTTATAAATTCAAGAAAACGCGAATTTTCGCTCACTAGAGGCCAGAAAATCATATTTCATGACTTAAGGAAAACTCTGTTTTCTTGCTATATATAGATGTATTATGATGTGATATGTCCTTTTATGTGCCTTTTCCGCACATTGAACAAAGTCAAGAAAACACGATCTTTCGCTCACTACAGGCCAGAAATTCTGATTTTGTGACTTAAGGTAAACACATTTTTCATTCTAAATTTAGGTGTATTATGATGTGATATGTCCATTTATATGCCTTTTCCGCACTTTGAACAAAGTCAAGAAAACACGATCTTTCGCTCACTAGAGGCCAGAAATTCGGATTTTATGACTTAAGGTAAACTCACTTTTCATTCTATATATATATATATATATATATATATATATATATATATATATGTTTATTATGATGTGATATGTCCATTTATATGCCTTTTCCGCACTTTGTATAAATTCAAGAAAACGCGAATTTTCGACCACTAAAGGCTAGAAAATCTTATTTCATGAATTAATGTAAACCTACTTTTCATGCTATATGTAGGTGTATAATGATGTGATAAGTCCATTTATATGCCCTTTCCGCTCTTGAACAAAGTCAAGAAAACACGATTTTACGCTCACTAGTGAATAAAAATTCGTATTTCATGACTTAACGTAAACAAACTTTTATTGAAATTAAAGGTGCATTAAGGTGTGATATGTCCATTTATGTGCCTTTTCCGCACTTTGTACAAAGTCGAGAAAACACGATTTTACGCTCACTAGTGAGTAAAAATTCTTATTTCATGACTTTACGTAAACTCACTTTTATTGCTATTTAAAGGTGTATTAAGGTGTGATACGTCCATTTATATGCCTATTACGCACTTTGAACAAAGTCGAGAAAACACGATTTTACGCTCACTAGTGAGTAAAAATTCTTATTTCTTGACTTAACGTAAACTCACTTTTATTGATAATTACAGATGCATTAAGGTGCGATATGTCCATTTATATGCCTTTTCCGCACTTTGAACAAAATCGAGAAAACACGATTTTACGCTCACTAGTAAGTAAAAATTCTAATTTCATGAGTTAACGTAAACTCACCTTTATTGATATTTAAAGGTGTATTAAGGTGTGATACGTCCATTTATATGCATTTTCCGCACTTTGAACAAAGTGGAGAAAACACGATTTAACGCTCACTAGTGAGTAAAAATTCTTATTTCTTGACTTAACGTAAACTCACTTTTATTGATATTTAAAGGTGTATTAAGGTGTGATACGTCCATTTATATGCCTTTTATTCACTTTGAACAATGTCGAGAAAACACGATTTTACGCTCACTAGTGAGTAAAAATTCTTATTTCTTGACTTAACGTAAACTCACTTTTATTGATATTTAAAGGTGTATTAAGGTGTGATACGTCCATTTATATGCCTTTTACGCACTTTGAACAAAGTCGAGAAAACACGATTTTACGCTCACTAGTGAGTAAAAATTCTTATTTTTTGACTTAACGTAAACTCACTTTTATTGATTTTTAAAGGTGTATTAAGGTGTGATACGTCCATTTTTATGCCTTTTCCGCACTTTGAACAAAGTCGGGAAAACACGATATTACGATCACTAGTGAGTAAAAATTCTTATTTCTTGACTTAACGTAAACTCACTTTTATTGATTTTTAAAGGTGTATTAAGGTGTGATACGTCCATTTATATGCCTTTTCCGTACTTTGAACAAAGTCGAGAAAACACGATATTACGCTCACTAGTGAGTTAAAATTCTTATTTCATGACTTAACGTAAACTCACTTTTATTGATATTTAAAGGTGTATTAAGGTGTGATACGTCCATTTATATGCTTTTCCGCACTTTGAACAAACTTGAGAAAACACGATCTTACGCTCACTAGTGAGTAAAAATTTTTATTTCTTGACTTAACGTAAACGCACTTTTATTGATATTTAAAGGTGTATTAAGGTGTGATACGTCCATTTATATGCCTTTTCCGCACTTTGAACAAAGTCGAGAAAACACGATTTTACGCTCACTAGTGAGTAAAAATTCTTATTTCTTGACTTAACGTAAACTCACTTTTATTGATATTTAAAGGTTTATTACGGTGTGATACGTCCATTTATATGCCTTTTCCGCAGTTTGAACAAATTCGAGAAAACACGATTTTACGCTCACTAGTGAGTAAAAATTCTTATTTCTTGACTTAACGTAAACTCACTTTTATTAATTTTTAAAGGTGTATTAAGGTGTGATACGTCCATTTATTAGCCTTTTGCGCACTTTGAACAAAGTCGAGAAAACACGATTTTACGCTCACTAGTGAGTGAAGATTCTTATTTCTTGACTTAACTTAAACTCACTTTTATTGATATTTAAAGATGCATTAAGGTGTGATATGTCCATTCATATGCCTTTTCCGCACTTTGAACAAGGTCGAGAAAACACGATATTACGCTCACTACTGAGTAAAAGTTCTTATTTCATGACTTAACGTAAACTAACTTTTATTGATTTTTAAAGGTGTATTAAGGTGTGATACGTCCATTTATATGCCTTTTCCGCACTTTGAACAAAGTCGAGAAAACACGATTTTACGCTCACTAGTGAGTAAAAATTCTTATTTCTTGACTTAACGTAAAGTCACTTTTATTGATTTTTAAAGGTGTATTAAGGTGTGATACGTCCATTTATTTGCGTTTTCCGCACTTTGAACAAAGTCGAGAAAACACGATATTACGATCACTAGTGAGTAAAAATTCTTATTTCTTGACTTAACGTAAACTCACTTTTATTGATTTTTAAAGGTGTATTAAGGTGTGATACGTCCATTTATATGCGTTTTCCGTACTTTGAACAAAGTCGAGAAAACACGATTTTACGCTCACTAGTGAGTTAAAATTCTTATTTCATGACTTAACGTAAACTCACTTTTATTGATATTTAAAGGTGTATTAAGGTGTGATACGTCCATTTATATGCCTTTTCCGCACTTTGAATAAAGTCGAGAAAACACGATTTTACGCTCACTAGTGAGTAAAAATTCTTATTTCTTGACTTAACGTAAACTCACTTTTATTGATATTTAAAGGTGTATTAAGGTGTGATACGTCCTTTTATATGCCTTTTCCGCACTTTGAACAAAGTCGAAAAAACACGATTTTACGCTCACTAGTGAGTAAAAATTCTTATTTCTTGACTTAAGGTAAACTCACTTTTATTAATTTTTAAAGGTGTATTAAGGTGTGATACGTCCATTTACTAGCCTATTCCGCACTTTGAACAAAGTCGAGAAAACACGATTTTACGCTCACTAGTGAGTAAAAATTCTTATTTCTTGACTTAACGTAAACTCACTTTTATTGATATTTAAAGGTGTATTAAGGTGTGATACGTCCATTTATATGCCTTTTCCGCACTTTGAACAAAGTTGAGAAAACACGATCTTACGCTCACTAGTGAGTAAAAATTCTTATTTCTTGACTTAACGTAAACTCACTTTTATTGATATTTAAAGGTGTATTAAGGTGTGATACGTCCATTTATATGCCTTTTCCGAACTTTGAACAAAGTCGAGAGAACACTATATTACGATCACTAGTGAGTAAAAATTCTTATTTCTTGACTTAACGTAAACTCACTTTTATTGATTTTTAAAGGTGTATTAAGGTGTGATACGTCCATTTATGTGCCTTTTCCGCGTTTTAAACAAAGTCGAGGAAACACGATTTTACGCTCACTAGTGAGTAAAAATTCATATTTCATGACTTAACGTAAACACACTTTTATTGATATTTAAAGGTGTATTTAGGTGTGATACGTCCATTTATTTGCGTTTTCCGCACTTTGAACAAAGTCGAGAAAACACGATTTTACGCTCACTAGTGAGTAAAAATTCTTATTTCATGCCTTAACGTAAACTCACTTTTATTGATATTTAAAGGTGTATTAAGGTGTGATACGTCCATTTATATGCCTTTTCCGCACTTTGACAAAGTCGAGAAAACACGATTTTACGCTCACTAGTGAGTAAAAATTCTTATTTTTTGACTTAACGTAAACTCACTTTTATTGATTTATAAAGATGAATTAAGGTGTGATCCGTCCATTTATATGCCTTTTCCGTACTTTGCACAAAGTCGACAAAACACGATATTACGCTCACTAGTGAGTTAAAATTCTTATTTCTTGACTTAACGTAAACTCACTTTTATTGATATTTAAAGGTGTATTAAGGTGTGATACGTCCATTTATATGCTTTTCCGCACTTTGAACAAAGTTGAGAAGACACGATCTTACGCTCACTATTGAGTAAAAATTCTTATTTCTTGACTTAACGTAAACTAACTTTTATTTTTTTTTTTTTTTTTTTTTATTTTTTTTTTATTTTTTTTTAAAAGTTCCCTTGTCGTTCCCAGATTATACTACTGTGTTTTCTGTTTTATAGCGCTTATTTCCGCAACACACACACACACAAACATCCATGCCCGAGGCGGGACTCGAACCCGCAACCCTCAGCTTGGCGGAGCGCCGGAGCGACCACTCCAGCGACCACGGCTATGAGGGCCGGCTGTTTATTGATATTTTAGGTTTATTAAGGTGTGATACGTCCATTTATATGCCTTTTCCGCACTTTGAATAAAGTCGAGAAAACACGATTTTACGCTCACTAGTGAGTAAAAAATTCTTATTTCTTGACTTAACGTAAGCTCACTTTTATTGATATTTAAAGGTGTATTAAGGTGTGATACGTCCATTTATATGCCTTTTCCGCACTTTGAACAAAGTCGAGAAAACACGATTTTACGCTCACTAGTGAGTTAAAATTCTTATTTCTTGACTTAACGTAAACTCACTTTTATTGATATTTAAAGGTGTATTAAGGTGTGATACGTGCATTTATGTGCCTTTTCCGCGTTTTAAACAAAGTCGAGAAAACACGATTTTACGCTCACTAGTGAGTAAAAATACGTATTTCATGACTTAACGTAAACTCACTTTTATTGATAATTAAAGATGCATTAAGGTGCGATATGTCCATTTATATGCCTTTTCCGCACTTTGAACAAAATCGAGAAAACACGATTTTACGCTCACTAATGAGTAAAAATTCTTATTCCATGACTTAACGTAAACTCACTTTTATTGATATTTAAAGGTGTATTAAGGTGTGATACGTCCATTTATATGCGTTTTCCGCACTTTGAACAAAGTCGAGAAAACACGATTTTACGCTCACTAGTGAGTAAAAATTCTTATTTCTTGACTTAACGTAAACTCACTTTTATTGATATTTAAAGGTGTATTAAGGTGTGATACGTCCATTTATATGCCTTTTCCGAACTTTGAACAAAGTCGAGAAAACACGATATTACGCTCACTAGTGAGTAAAAATTCTTATTTCTTGACTTAACGTAAACTCACTTTTATTGATTTTTAAAGGTGTATTAAGGTGTGATACGTACATTTATATGCCTTTTACGCACTTTGAACAAAGTCGAGAAAACACGATTTTACGCTCCCTAGTGAGTAAAAATTCTTATTTCTTGACTTAACGTAAACTCACTTTTATTGATATTTAAAGGTGTATTAAGGTGTGATACGTCCATTTATATGCCTTTTCCGCACTTTGAACAAAGTCGAGAAAACACGATTTTACGCTCACAAGTGAGAAAAAATTCTTATTTCTTGACTTAACGTAAACTCACTTTTATTGATATTTAAAGGTGTATTACGGTGTGATACGTCCATTTATATGCCTTTTCCGCACTTTGAACAAAGTCGAGAAGACACGATTTTACGCTCACTAGTGAGTAAAAATTCTTATTTCTTGACTTAACGTAAACTCACTTTTATTAATTTTTAAAGGTGTATTAAGGTGTAATACGTCCATTTATATGCCTTTTCCGCTCTTTGAACAAAGTCGAGAAAACACGATCTTACGCTCACTAGTGAGTAAAAATTCGTATTTCATGACTTAACGTAAACTCACTTTTATTGATAATTAAAGATGCATTAAGGTGCGATATGTCCATTTATATGCCTTTTCGCACTTTGAACAAATTCGAGGAAACACGATTTTACGCTCACTAGTGAGTAAAAATTCTTATTTCTTGACTTAACGTAAACTCACTTTTATTAATTTTTAAAGGTGTATTAAGGTGTGATACGTCCATTTATTAGCCTTTTGCGCACTTTGAACAAAGTCGAGAAAACACGATTTTACGCTCACTAGTGAGTGAAGATTCTTATTTCTTGACTTAACTTAAACTCACTTTTATTGATATTTAAAGATGCATTAAGGTGTGATATGTCCATTCATATGCCTTTTCCGCACTTTGAACAAGGTCGAGAAAACACGATATTACGCTCACTACTGAGTAAAAGTTCTTATTTCATGACTTAACGTAAACTAACTTTTATTGATTTTTAAAGGTGTATTAAGGTGTGATACGTCCATTTATATGCCTTTTCCGCACTTTGAACAAAGTCGAGAAAACACGATTTTACGCTCACTAGTGAGTAAAAATTCTTATTTCTTGACTTAACGTAAAGTCACTTTTATTGATTTTTAAAGGTGTATTAAGGTGTGATACGTCCATTTATTTGCGTTTTCCGCACTTTGAACAAAGTCGAGAAAACACGATATTACGATCAGTAGTGAGTAAAAATTCTTATTTCTTGACTTAACGTAAACTCACTTTTATTGATATTTAAAGGTGTATTAAGGTGTGATACGTCCATTTATATGCCTTTTCCGCACTTTGAACAAAGTCGAGAAAACACGATTTTACGCTCACTAGTGAGTAAAAATTCTTATTTCTTGACTTAACGTAAACTCACTTTTATTGATATTTAAAGGTTTATTACGGTGTGATACGTCCATTTATATGCCTTTTCCGCAGTTTGAACAAATTCGAGAAAACACGATTTTACGCTCACTAGTGAGTAAAAATTCTTATTTCTTGACTTAACGTAAACTCACTTTTATTAATTTTTAAAGGTGTATTAAGGTGTGATACGTCCATTTATTAGCCTTTTGCGCACTTTGAACAAAGTCAGGAAAACACGATTTTACGCTCACTAGTGAGTGAAAATTCTTATTTCTTGACTTAACTTAAACTCACTTTTATTGATATTTAAAGATGCATTAAGGTGTGATATGTCCATTCATATGCCTTTTCCGCACTTTGAACAAGGTCAAGAAAACACGATATTACGCTCACTACTGAGTAAAAGTTCTTATTTCATGACTTAATGTAAACTAACTTTTATTGATTTTTAAAGGTGTATTAAGGTGTGATACGTCCATTTATATGCCTTTTCCGCACTTTGAACAAAGTCGAGAAAACACGATTTTACGCTCACTAGTGAGTAAAAATTCTTATTTCTTGACTTAACGTAAAGTCACTTTTATTGATATTTAAAGGTGTATTAAGGTGTGATACGTCCATTTATATGCCTTTTCCGCACTTTGAACAAAGTCCAGAAAACACGATTTTACGCTCACTAGTGAGTTAAAATTCTTATTTCTTGACTTAACGTAAACTCACTTTTATTGATATTTAAAGGTGTATTAAGCTGTGATACGTCCATTTATATGCCTTTTCCGAACTTTGAACAAAGTCGAGAAAACACGATATTACGATCACTAGTGAGTAAAAATTCTTATTTCTTGACTTAACGTAAACTCACTTTTATTGATTTTTAAAGGTGTATTAAAGTGTGATACGTCCATTTATGTGCGTTTTCCGCGTTTTAAAAAAAAGGCGAGAAAACACGATTTTACGCTCACTAGTGAGTAAAAATTCTTATTTCTTGACTTAACGTAAACTCACTTTTATTGATATTTAAAGGTGTATTAAGGTGTGATACGTCCGTTTATATGCCTTTTCCGCGCTTTGAACAAAGTCGAGAAAACACGATTTTACGCTCACTAGTGAGTAAAAATTCTTACTTTTTAACTTAACGTAAACTCACTTTTATTGATTTTTAAAGGTGTATTAAGGTGTGATACGTCCATTTATATGCCTTTTCCGTACTTAAAAAAAGTCGAGAAAACACGATATTACGCTCACTAGTGAGTTAAAATTCTTATTTCATGACTTAACGTAAACTCACTTTTATTGATATTTAAAGGTGTATTAAGGTGTGATACGTCCATTTATATGCTGTTCCGCACTTGGAACAAAGTTGAGAAAACACGATCTTACGCTCATTAGTGAGTAAAAATTCATATTTCTTGACTTAACGTAAACTCACTTTTATTGATATTTTAGGTTTATTAAGGTGTGATACGTCCATTTATATGCCTTTTCCGCACTTTGAATAAAGTCGAGAAAACACGATTTTACGCTCACTAGTGAGTAAAAATTCTTATTTCTTGACTTAACGTAAACTCACTTTTATTGATATTTAAAGGTGTATATAGGTGTGATACGTCCATTTATATGCCTTTTCCGCGCTTTGAACAAAGTCGAGAAAACACGATTTTACGCTCACAAGTGAGTTAAAATTCTTATTTCTTGACTTAACGTAAACTCACTTTTATTGATATTTAAAGGTGTATTAAGGTGTGATACGTCCATTTATATGCCTTTTCCGCACTTTGAACAAAGTTGAGAAAACACGATCTTACGCTCACTAGTGAGTAAAAATTCTTATTTCTTGACTTAACGTAAACTCACTTTTATTGATATTTAAAGGTGTATTAAGGTGTGATACGTCCATTTATATCCCTTTTCCGAACTTTGAACAAAGTCGAGAGAACACTATATTACGATCACTAGTGAGTAAAAATTCTTATTTCTTGACTTAACGTAAACTCACTTTTATTGATTTTTAAAGGTGTATTAAGGTGTGATACGTGCATTTATGTGCCTTTTCCGCGTTTTAAACAAAGTCGAGAAAACACGATTTTACGCTCACTAGTGAATAAAAATTCTTATTTCTTGACTTAACGTAAACTCAGTTTTATTGATACTTAAGGTTTATTAAGGTGTGATACGTCCATTTATATGCCTTTTACGCACTTAGAACAAAGTCGAGAAAACACGATTTTACGCTCACTAATGAGTAAAAATTCTTATTTCTTGACTTAACGTAAACTCACTTTTATTGATTTTTAAAGGTGTATTAAGGTGTGATACGTCCATTTATGTGCCTTTTCCGCGTTTTAAAAAAAGTCGAGAAAACACGATTTTACGCTCACTAGTGAGTAAAAATTCGTATTTCATGACTTAAGGTAAACTCACTTTTATTGATATTTAAAGGTGTATTAAGGTGTGATACGTCCATTTATATGCGTTTTCCGCACTTTGAACAAAGTCGAGAAAACACGATTTTACGCTCACTAGTGAGTAAAAATTCTTATTTCTTGACTTAACGTAAACTCACTTTTATTGATATTTAAAGGTATATTAAGGTGTGATACGTCCATTTATATGCCTTTTCCGCACTTTGAACAAAGTCGAGAAAACACGATTTTACGCTCACTAGTGAGTAAAAATTCTTACTTTTTAACTTAACGTAAACTCACTTTTATTGATTTTTAAAGGTGTATTAAGGTGTGATACGTCCATTTATATGCCTTTTCCGTACTTTGAAAAAAGTCGAGAAAACACGATATTACGCTCACTAGTGAGTTAAAATTCTTATTTCATGACTTAACGTAAACTCACTTTTATTGATATTTAAAGGTGTATTAAGGTGTGATACGTCCATTTATTTGCTTTTCCGCACTTTGAACAAAGTTGAGAAAACACGATCTTACGCTCACTAGTGAGTAAAAATTCTTATTTCTTGACTTAACGTAAACTCACTTTTATTGATATTTAAGGTTTATTAAGGTGTGATACGTCCATTTATATGCCTTTTCCGCACTTTGAATAAAGTCGAAAAAACACGATTTTACGCTCACTAGTGAGTAAAAATTCTTATTTCTTGACTTAAGGTAAACTCACTTTTATTAATTTTTAAAGGTGTATTAAGGTGTGATACGTCCATTTACTAGCCTTTTCCGCACTTTGAACAAAGTCGAGAAAACACGATTTTACGCTCACTAGTGAGTAAAAATTCTTATTTCTTGACTTAACGTAAACTCACTTTTATTGATATTTAAAGGTGTATTAAGGTGTGATACGTCCATTTATATGCCTTTTCCGCACTTTGAACAAAGTTGAGAAAACACGATCTTACGCTCACTAGTGAGTAAAAATTCTTATTTCTTGACTTAACGTAAACTCACTCTTATTGATTTTTAAAGGTGTATTAAGGTGTGATACGTCCATTTATATGCCTTTTCCGCACTTTGAACAAAGTCGAGAAAACACGATTTTACGCTCACTAGTGAGTAAAAATTCTTATTTCTTGACTTAACGTAAAGTCACTTTTATTGATTTTTAAAGGTGTATTAAGGTGTGATACGTCCATTTATTTGCGTTTTCCGCACTTTGAACAAAGTCGAGAAAACACGATATTACGATCAGTAGTGAGTAAAAATTCTTATTTCTTGACTTAACGTAAACTCACTTTTATTGATATTTAAAGGTGTATTAAGGTGTGATACGTCCATTTATATGCCTTTTCCGCACTTTGAACAAAGTCGAGAAAACACGATTTTACGCTCACTAGTGAGTAAAAATTCTTATTTCTTGACTTAACGTAAACTCACTTTTATTGATATTTAAAGGTTTATTACGGTGTGATACGTCCATTTATATGCCTTTTCCGCAGTTTGAACAAATTCGAGAAAACACGATTTTACGCTCACTAGTGAGTAAAAATTCTTATTTCTTGACTTAACGTAAACTCACTTTTATTAATTTTTAAAGGTGTATTAAGGTGTGATACGTCCATTTATTAGCCTTTTGCGCACTTTGAACAAAGTCAGGAAAACACGATTTTACGCTCACTAGTGAGTGAAAATTCTTATTTCTTGACTTAACTTAAACTCACTTTTATTGATATTTAAAGATGCATTAAGGTGTGATATGTCCATTCATATGCCTTTTCCGCACTTTGAACAAGGTCAAGAAAACACGATATTACGCTCACTACTGAGTAAAAGTTCTTATTTCATGACTTAATGTAAACTAACTTTTATTGATTTTTAAAGGTGTATTAAGGTGTGATACGTCCATTTATATGCCTTTTCCGCACTTTGAACAAAGTCGAGAAAACACGATTTTACGCTCACTAGTGAGTAAAAATTCTTATTTCTTGACTTAACGTAAAGTCACTTTTATTGATATTTAAAGGTGTATTAAGGTGTGATACGTCCATTTATATGCCTTTTCCGCACTTTGAACAAAGTCCAGAAAACACGATTTTACGCTCACTAGTGAGTTAAAATTCTTATTTCTTGACTTAACGTAAACTCACTTTTATTGATATTTAAAGGTGTATTAAGCTGTGATACGTCCATTTATATGCCTTTTCCGAACTTTGAACAAAGTCGAGAAAACACGATATTACGATCACTAGTGAGTAAAAATTCTTATTTCTTGACTTAACGTAAACTCACTTTTATTGATTTTTAAAGGTGTATTAAAGTGTGATACGTCCATTTATGTGCGTTTTCCGCGTTTTAAAAAAAGGCGAGAAAACACGATTTTACGCTCACTAGTGAGTAAAAATTCTTATTTCTTGACTTAACGTAAACTCACTTTTATTGATATTTAAAGGTGTATTAAGGTGTGATACGTCCGTTTATATGCCTTTTCCGCGCTTTGAACAAAGTCGAGAAAACACGATTTTACGCTCACTAGTGAGTAAAAATTCTTACTTTTTAACTTAACGTAAACTCACTTTTATTGATTTTTAAAGGTGTATTAAGGTGTGATACGTCCATTTATATGCCTTTTCCGTACTTAAAAAAAGTCGAGAAAACACGATATTACGCTCACTAGTGAGTTAAAATTCTTATTTCATGACTTAACGTAAACTCACTTTTATTGATATTTAAAGGTGTATTAAGGTGTGATACGTCCATTTATATGCTGTTCCGCACTTGGAACAAAGTTGAGAAAACACGATCTTACGCTCATTAGTGAGTAAAAATTCATATTTCTTGACTTAACGTAAACTCACTTTTATTGATATTTTAGGTTTATTAAGGTGTGATACGTCCATTTATATGCCTTTTCCGCACTTTGAATAAAGTCGAGAAAACACGATTTTACGCTCACTAGTGAGTAAAAATTCTTATTTCTTGACTTAACGTAAACTCACTTTTATTGATATTTAAAGGTGTATATAGGTGTGATACGTCCATTTATATGCCTTTTCCGCGCTTTGAACAAAGTCGAGAAAACACGATTTTACGCTCACAAGTGAGTTAAAATTCTTATTTCTTGACTTAACGTAAACTCACTTTTATTGATATTTAAAGGTGTATTAAGGTGTGATACGTCCATTTATATGCCTTTTCCGCACTTTGAACAAAGTTGAGAAAACACGATCTTACGCTCACTAGTGAGTAAAAATTCTTATTTCTTGACTTAACGTAAACTCACTTTTATTGATATTTAAAGGTGTATTAAGGTGTGATACGTCCATTTATATCCCTTTTCCGAACTTTGAACAAAGTCGAGAGAACACTATATTACGATCACTAGTGAGTAAAAATTCTTATTTCTTGACTTAACGTAAACTCACTTTTATTGATTTTTAAAGGTGTATTAAGGTGTGATACGTGCATTTATGTGCCTTTTCCGCGTTTTAAACAAAGTCGAGAAAACACGATTTTACGCTCACTAGTGAATAAAAATTCTTATTTCTTGACTTAACGTAAACTCAGTTTTATTGATACTTAAGGTTTATTAAGGTGTGATACGTCCATTTATATGCCTTTTACGCACTTAGAACAAAGTCGAGAAAACACGATTTTACGCTCACTAATGAGTAAAAATTCTTATTTCTTGACTTAACGTAAACTCACTTTTATTGATTTTTAAAGGTGTATTAAGGTGTGATACGTCCATTTATGTGCCTTTTCCGCGTTTTAAAAAAAGTCGAGAAAACACGATTTTACGCTCACTAGTGAGTAAAAATTCGTATTTCATGACTTAAGGTAAACTCACTTTTATTGATATTTAAAGGTGTATTAAGGTGTGATACGTCCATTTATATGCGTTTTCCGCACTTTGAACAAAGTCGAGAAAACACGATTTTACGCTCACTAGTGAGTAAAAATTCTTATTTCTTGACTTAACGTAAACTCACTTTTATTGATATTTAAAGGTATATTAAGGTGTGATACGTCCATTTATATGCCTTTTCCGCACTTTGAACAAAGTCGAGAAAACACGATTTTACGCTCACTAGTGAGTAAAAATTCTTACTTTTTAACTTAACGTAAACTCACTTTTATTGATTTTTAAAGGTGTATTAAGGTGTGATACGTCCATTTATATGCCTTTTCCGTACTTTGAAAAAAGTCGAGAAAACACGATATTACGCTCACTAGTGAGTTAAAATTCTTATTTCATGACTTAACGTAAACTCACTTTTATTGATATTTAAAGGTGTATTAAGGTGTGATACGTCCATTTATTTGCTTTTCCGCACTTTGAACAAAGTTGAGAAAACACGATCTTACGCTCACTAGTGAGTAAAAATTCTTATTTCTTGACTTAACGTAAACTCACTTTTATTGATATTTAAGGTTTATTAAGGTGTGATACGTCCATTTATATGCCTTTTCCGCACTTTGAATAAAGTCGAAAAAAACACGATTTTACGCTCACTAGTGAGTAAAAATTCTTATTTCTTGACTTAAGGTAAACTCACTTTTATTAATTTTTAAAGGTGTATTAAGGTGTGATACGTCCATTTACTAGCCTTTTCCGCACTTTGAACAAAGTCGAGAAAACACGATTTTACGCTCACTAGTGAGTAAAAATTCTTATTTCTTGACTTAACGTAAACTCACTTTTATTGATATTTAAAGGTGTATTAAGGTGTGATACGTCCATTTATATGCCTTTTCCGCACTTTGAACAAAGTTGAGAAAACACGATCTTACGCTCACTAGTGAGTAAAAATTCTTATTTCTTGACTTAACGTAAACTCACTCTTATTGATATTTAAAGGTGTATTAAGGTGTGATACGTCCATTTATATGCCTTTTCCGAACTTTGAACAAAGTCGAGAGAACACTATATTACGATCACTAGTGAGTAAAAATTCTTATTTCTTGACTTAACGTAAACTCACTTTTATTGATTTTTAAAGGTGTATTAAGGTGTGATACGTCCATTTATGTGCCTTTTCCGCGTTTTAAACAAAGTCGAGGAAACACGATTTTACGCTCACTAGTGAGTAAAAATTCATATTTCATGACTTAACGTAAACACACTTTTATTGATATTTAAAGGTGTATTTAGGTGTGATACGTCCATTTATTTGCGTTTTCCGCACTTTGAACAAAGTCGAGAAAACACGATTTTACGCTCACTAGTGAGTAAAAATTCTTATTTCATGCCTTAACGTAAACTCACTTTTATTGATATTTAAAGGTGTATTAAGGTGTGATACGTCCATTTATATGCCTTTTCCGCACATTGAACAAAGTCGAAAAACACGATTTTACGCTCACTAGTGAGTAAAAATTCTTATTTTTTGACTTAACGTAAACTCACTTTTATTGATTTATAAAGATGAATTAAGGTGTGATCCGTCCATTTATATGCCTTTTCCGTACTTTGCACAAAGTCGACAAAACACGATATTACGCTCACTAGTGAGTTAAAATTCTTATTTCTTGACTTAACGTAAACTCACTTTTATTGATATTTAAAGGTGTATTAAGGTGTGATACGTCCATTTATATGCTTTTCCGCACTTTGAACAAAGTTGAGAAGACACGATCTTACGCTCACTATTGAGTAAAAATTCTTATTTCTTGACTTAACGTAAACTAACTTTTATTGATATTTTAGGTTTATTAAGGTGTGATACGTCCATTTATATGCCTTTTCCGCACTTTGAATAAAGTCGAGAAAACACGATTTTACGCTCACTAGTGAGTAAAAAATTCTTATTTCTTGACTTAACGTAAGCTCACTTTTATTGATATTTAAAGGTGTATTAAGGTGTGATACGTCCATTTATATGCCTTTTCCGCACTTTGAACAAAGTCGAGAAAACACGATTTTACGCTCACTAGTGAGTTAAAATTCTTATTTCTTGACTTAACGTAAACTCACTTTTATTGATTTTTAAAGGTGTATTAAGGTGTGATACGTCCATTTATATGCCTTTTCCGCACTTTGAACAAAGTCGAGAAAACACGATTTTACGCTCACTAGTGAGTAAAAATTCTTATTTCTTGACTTAACGTAAAGTCACTTTTATTGATATTTAAAGGTGTATTAAGGTGTGATACGTCCATTTATATGCCTTTTCCGCACTTTGAACAAAGTCCAGAAAACACGATTTTACGCTCACTAGTGAGTTAAAATTCTTATTTCTTGACTTAACGTAAACTCACTTTTATTGATATTTAAAGGTGTATTAAGCTGTGATACGTCCATTTATATGCCTTTTCCGAACTTTGAACAAAGTCGAGAAAACACGATATTACGATCACTAGTGAGTAAAAATTCTTATTTCTTGACTTAACGTAAACTCACTTTTATTGATTTTTAAAGGTGTATTAAAGTGTGATACGTCCATTTATGTGCGTTTTCCGCGTTTTAAAAAAAGGCGAGAAAACACGATTTTACGCTCACTAGTGAGTAAAAATTCTTATTTCTTGACTTAACGTAAACTCACTTTTATTGATATTTAAAGGTGTATTAAGGTGTGATACGTCCGTTTATATGCCTTTTCCGCGCTTTGAACAAAGTCGAGAAAACACGATTTTACGCTCACTAGTGAGTAAAAATTCTTACTTTTTAACTTAACGTAAACTCACTTTTATTGATTTTTAAAGGTGTATTAAGGTGTGATACGTCCATTTATATGCCTTTTCCGTACTTAAAAAAAGTCGAGAAAACACGATATTACGCTCACTAGTGAGTTAAAATTCTTATTTCATGACTTAACGTAAACTCACTTTTATTGATATTTAAAGGTGTATTAAGGTGTGATACGTCCATTTATATGCTGTTCCGCACTTGGAACAAAGTTGAGAAAACACGATCTTACGCTCATTAGTGAGTAAAAATTCATATTTCTTGACTTAACGTAAACTCACTTTTATTGATATTTTAGGTTTATTAAGGTGTGATACGTCCATTTATATGCCTTTTCCGCACTTTGAATAAAGTCGAGAAAACACGATTTTACGCTCACTAGTGAGTAAAAATTCTTATTTCTTGACTTAACGTAAACTCACTTTTATTGATATTTAAAGGTGTATATAGGTGTGATACGTCCATTTATATGCCTTTTCCGCGCTTTGAACAAAGTCGAGAAAACACGATTTTACGCTCACAAGTGAGTTAAAATTCTTATTTCTTGACTTAACGTAAACTCACTTTTATTGATATTTAAAGGTGTATTAAGGTGTGATACGTCCATTTATATGCCTTTTCCGCACTTTGAACAAAGTTGAGAAAACACGATCTTACGCTCACTAGTGAGTAAAAATTCTTATTTCTTGACTTAACGTAAACTCACTTTTATTGATATTTAAAGGTGTATTAAGGTGTGATACGTCCATTTATATCCCTTTTCCGAACTTTGAACAAAGTCGAGAGAACACTATATTACGATCACTAGTGAGTAAAAATTCTTATTTCTTGACTTAACGTAAACTCACTTTTATTGATTTTTAAAGGTGTATTAATGTGTGATACGTGCATTTATGTGCCTTTTCCGCGTTTTAAACAAAGTCGAGAAAACACGATTTTACGCTCACTAGTGAATAAAAATTCTTATTTCTTGACTTAACGTAAACTCAGTTTTATTGATACTTAAGGTTTATTAAGGTGTGATACGTCCATTTATATGCCTTTTACGCACTTAGAACAAAGTCGAGAAAACACGATTTTACGCTCACTAATGAGTAAAAATTCTTATTTCTTGACTTAACGTAAACTCACTTTTATTGATTTTTAAAGGTGTATTAAGGTGTGATACGTCCATTTATGTGCCTTTTCCGCGTTTTAAAAAAAGTCGAGAAAACACGATTTTACGCTCACTAGTGAGTAAAAATTCGTATTTCATGACTTAAGGTAAACTCACTTTTATTGATATTTAAAGGTGTATTAAGGTGTGATACGTCCATTTATATGCGTTTTCCGCACTTTGAACAAAGTCGAGAAAACACGATTTTACGCTCACTAGTGAGTAAAAATTCTTATTTCTTGACTTAACGTAAACTCACTTTTATTGATATTTAAAGGTATATTAAGGTGTGATACGTCCATTTATATGCCTTTTCCGCACTTTGAACAAAGTCGAGAAAACACGATTTTACGCTCACTAGTGAGTAAAAATTCTTACTTTTTAACTTAACGTAAACTCACTTTTATTGATTTTTAAAGGTGTATTAAGGTGTGATACGTCCATTTATATGCCTTTTCCGTACTTTGAAAAAAGTCGAGAAAACACGATATTACGCTCACTAGTGAGTTAAAATTCTTATTTCATGACTTAACGTAAACTCACTTTTATTGATATTTAAAGGTGTATTAAGGTGTGATACGTCCATTTATTTGCTTTTCCGCACTTTGAACAAAGTTGAGAAAACACGATCTTACGCTCACTAGTGAGTAAAAATTCTTATTTCTTGACTTAACGTAAACTCACTTTTATTGATATTTAAGGTTTATTAAGGTGTGATACGTCCATTTATATGCCTTTTCCGCACTTTGAATAAAGTCGAAAAAACACGATTTTACGCTCACTAGTGAGTAAAAATTCTTATTTCTTGACTTAAGGTAAACTCACTTTTATTAATTTTTAAAGGTGTATTAAGGTGTGATACGTCCATTTACTAGCCTTTTCCGCACTTTGAACAAAGTCGAGAAAACACGATTTTACGCTCACTAGTGAGTAAAAATTCTTATTTCTTGACTTAACGTAAACTCACTTTTATTGATATTTAAAGGTGTATTAAGGTGTGATACGTCCATTTATATGCCTTTTCCGCACTTTGAACAAAGTTGAGAAAACACGATCTTACGCTCACTAGTGAGTAAAAATTCTTATTTCTTGACTTAACGTAAACTCACTCTTATTGATATTTAAAGGTGTATTAAGGTGTGATACGTCCATTTATATGCCTTTTCCGAACTTTGAACAAAGTCGAGAGAACACTATATTACGATCACTAGTGAGTAAAAATTCTTATTTCTTGACTTAACGTAAACTCACTTTTATTGATTTTTAAAGGTGTATTAAGGTGTGATACGTCCATTTATGTGCCTTTTCCGCGTTTTAAACAAAGTCGAGGAAACACGATTTTACGCTCACTAGTGAGTAAAAATTCATATTTCATGACTTAACGTAAACACACTTTTATTGATATTTAAAGGTGTATTTAGGTGTGATACGTCCATTTATTTGCGTTTTCCGCACTTTGAACAAAGTCGAGAAAACACGATTTTACGCTCACTAGTGAGTAAAAATTCTTATTTCATGCCTTAACGTAAACTCACTTTTATTGATATTTAAAGGTGTATTAAGGTGTGATACGTCCATTTATATGCCTTTTCCGCACATTGAACAAAGTCGAAAAACACGATTTTACGCTCACTAGTGAGTAAAAATTCTTATTTTTTGACTTAACGTAAACTCACTTTTATTGATTTATAAAGATGAATTAAGGTGTGATCCGTCCATTTATATGCCTTTTCCGTACTTTGCACAAAGTCGACAAAACACGATATTACGCTCACTAGTGAGTTAAAATTCTTATTTCTTGACTTAACGTAAACTCACTTTTATTGATATTTAAAGGTGTATTAAGGTGTGATACGTCCATTTATATGCTTTTCCGCACTTTGAACAAAGTTGAGAAGACACGATCTTACGCTCACTATTGAGTAAAAATTCTTATTTCTTGACTTAACGTAAACTAACTTTTATTGATATTTTAGGTTTATTAAGGTGTGATACGTCCATTTATATGCCTTTTCCGCACTTTGAATAAAGTCGAGAAAACACGATTTTACGCTCACTAGTGAGTAAAAAATTCTTATTTCTTGACTTAACGTAAGCTCACTTTTATTGATATTTAAAGGTGTATTAAGGTGTGATACGTCCATTTATATGCCTTTTCCGCACTTTGAACAAAGTCGAGAAAACACGATTTTACGCTCACTAGTGAGTTAAAATTCTTATTTCTTGACTTAACGTAAACTCACTTTTATTGATATTTAAAGGTGTATTAAGGTGTGATACGTGCATTTATGTGCCTTTTCCGCGTTTTAAACAAAGTCGAGAAAACACGATTTTACGCTCACTAGTGAGTAAAAATACGTATTTCATGACTTAACGTAAACTCACTTTTATTGATAATTAAAGATGCATTAAGGTGCGATATGTCCATTTATATGCCTTTTCCGCACTTTGAACAAAATCGAGAAAACACGATTTTACGCTCACTAATGAGTAAAAATTCTTATTCCATGACTTAACGTAAACTCACTTTTATTGATATTTAAAGGTGTATTAAGGTGTGATACGTCCATTTATATGCGTTTTCCGCACTTTGAACAAAGTCGAGAAAACACGATTTTACGCTCACTAGTGAGTAAAAATTCTTATTTCTTGACTTAACGTAAACTCACTTTTATTGATATTTAAAGGTGTATTAAGGTGTGATACGTCCATTTATATGCCTTTTCCGAACTTTGAACAAAGTCGAGAAAACACGATATTACGCTCACTAGTGAGTAAAAATTCTTATTTCATGAGTTAACGTAAACTCACCTTTATTGATATTTAAAGGTGTATTAAGGTGTGATACGTCCATTTATATGCCTTTTACGCACTTTGAACAAAGTCGAGAAAACACGATTTTACGCTCACTAGTGAGTAAAAATTCTTATTTTTTGACTTAACGTAAACTCACTTTTATTGATTTTTAAAGGTGTATTAAGGTGTGATACGTCCATTTTTATGCCTTTTCCGCACTTTGAACAAAGTCGAGAAAACACGATATTACGATCACTAGTGAGTAAAAATTCTTATTTCTTGACTTAACGTAAACTCACTTTTATTGATTTTTAAAGGTGTATTAAGGTGTGATACGTCCATTTATATGCCTTTTCCGCACTTTGAATAAAGTCGAGAAAACACGATTTTACGCTCACTAGTGAGTAAAAATTCTTATTTCTTGACTTAACGTAAACTCACTTTTATTGATATTTAAAGGTGTATTAAGGTGTGATACGTCCTTTTATATGCCTTTTCCGCACTTTGAACAAAGTCGAAAAAACACGATTTTACGCTCACTAGTGAGTAAAAATTCTTATTTCTTGACTTAAGGTAAACTCACTTTTAATAATTTTTAAAGGTGTATTAAGGTGTGATACGTCCATTTACTAGCCTTTTCCGCACTTTGAACAAAGTCGAGAAAACACGATTTTACGCTCACTAGTGAGTAAAAATTCTTATTTCTTGACTTAACGTAAACTCACTTTTATTGATATTTAAAGGTGTATTAAGGTGTGATACGTCCATTTATATGCCTTTTCCGCACTTTGAACAAAGTTGAGAAAACACGATCTTACGCTCACTAGTGAGTAAAAATTCTTATTTCTTAACTTAACGTAAACTCACTTTTATTGATATTTAAAGGTGTATTAAGGTGTGATACGTCCATTTATATGCCTTTTCCGAACTTTGAACAAAGTCGAGAGAACACTATATTACGATCACTAGTGAGTAAAAATTCTTATTTCTTGACTTAACGTAAACTCACTTTTATTGATTTTTAAAGGTGTATTAAGGTGTGATACGTCCATTTATGTGCCTTTTCCGCGTTTTAAACAAAGTCGAGGAAACACGATTTTACGCTCACTAGTGAGTAAAAATTCTTATTTCATGCCTTAACGTAAACTCACTTTTATTGATATTTAAAGGTGTATTAAGGTGTGATACGTCCATTTATATGCCTTTTCCGCACTTTGAACAAAGTCGAGAAAACACGATTTTACGCTCACTAGTGAGTAAAAATTCTTATTTTTTGACTTAACGTAAACTCACTTTTATTGATTTATAAAGATGAATTAAGGTGTGATCCGTCCATTTATATGCCTTTTCCGTACTTTGCACAAAGTCGACAAAACACGATATTACGCTCACTAGTGAGTTAAAATTCTTATTTCTTGACTTAACGTAAACTCACTTTTATTGATATTTAAAGGTGTATTAAGGTGTGATACGTCCATTTATATGCTTTTCCGCACTTTGAACAAAGTTGAGAAGACACGATCTTACGCTCACTATTGAGTAAAAATTCTTATTTCTTGACTTAACGTAAACTAACTTTTATTGATATTTTAGGTTTATTAAGGTGTGATACGTCCATTTATATGCCTTTTCCGCACTTTGAATAAAGTCGAGAAAACACGATTTTACGCTCACTAGTGAGTAAAAAATTCTTATTTCTTGACTTAACGTAAGCTCACTTTTATTGATATTTAAAGGTGTATTAAGGTGTGATACGTCCATTTATATGCCTTTTCCGCACTTTGAACAAAGTCGAGAAAACACGATTTTACGCTCACTAGTGAGTTAAAATTCGTATTTCTTGACTTAACGTAAACTGACTTTTATTGATATTTAAAGGTGTATTAAGGTGTGATACGTGCATTTATGTGCCTTTTCCGCGTTTTAAACAAAGTCGAGAAAACACGATTTTACGCTCACTAGTGAGTAAAAATACGTATTTCATGACTTAACGTAAACTCACTTTTATTGATAATTAAAGATGCATTAAGGTGCGATATGTCCATTTATATGCCTTTTCCGCACTTTGAACAAAATCGAGAAAACACGATTTTACGCTCACTAATGAGTAAAAATTCTTATTCCATTACTTAACGTAAACTCACTTTTATTGATATT
The DNA here is from genome assembly GCA_030765065.1 of Deroplatys truncata. Classification (NCBI taxonomy): domain Eukaryota; kingdom Metazoa; phylum Arthropoda; class Insecta; order Mantodea; family Mantidae; genus Deroplatys; species Deroplatys truncata. Next base: position 96,853 of record JAUKNL010000360.1, read on the forward strand.
TAAAGGTGTATTAAGGTGTGATACGTCCATTTATATGCGTTTTCCGCACTTTGAACAAAGTCGAGAAAACACGATTTTACGCTCACTAGTGAGTAAAAATTCTTATTTCTTGACTTAACGTAAACTCACTTTTATTGATATTTAAAGGTGTATTACGGGGTGATACGTCCATTTATATGCCTTTTCCGCACTTTGAACAAAGTCGAGAAAACACGATTTTACGCTCCCTAGTGAGTAAAAATTCTTATTTCTTGACTTAACGTAAACTCACTTTTATTGATATTTAAAGGTGTATTAAGGTGTGATACGTCCATTTATATGCCTTTTCCGCACTTTGAACAAAGTCGAGAAAACACGATTTTACGCTCACAAGTGAGAAAAAATTCTTATTTCTTGACTTAACGTAAACTCACTTTTATTGATATTTAAAGGTGTATTACGGGGTGATACGTCCATTTATATGCCTTTTCCGCACTTTGAACAAAGTCGAGAAGACACGATTTTACGCTCACTAGTGAGTAAAAATTCTTATTTCTTGACTTAACGTAAACTCACCTTTATTAATTTTTAAAGGTGTATTAAGGTGTAATACGTCCATTTATATGCCTTTTCCGCACTTTGAACAAAGTCGAGAAAACACGATCTTACGCTCACTAGTGAGTAAAAATTCGTATTTCATGACTTAACGTAATCTCACTTTTATTGATAATTAAAGATGCATTAAGGTGCGATATGTCCATTTATATGCAATTTCCGCACTTTGAACAAATTCGAGGAAACACGATTTTACGCTCAACAGTCAGTAAAAATGCTTATTTCATGACTTAACCTAAACTCACTATTATTGATATTTAAAGGGTTATTAAGGTGCGATATGTCCATTTATATGCCTTTTCCGCACTTTGAACAAAATCGAGAAAACACGATTTTACGCTCACTAGTGAGTAAAAATTGTTATTTCTTGACTTAACGTAAACTCACTTTTATTGATATTTAAAGGTTTATTACGGTGTGATACGTCCATTTATATGCCTTTTCCGCAGTTTGAACAAATTCGAGAAAACACGATTTTACGCTCACTAGTGAGTAAAAATTCTTATTTCTTGACTTAACGTAAACTCACTTTTATTAATTTTTAAAGGTGTATTAAGGTGTGATACGTCCATTTATTAGCCTTTTGCGCACTTTGAACAAAGTCGAGAAAACACGATTTTACGCTCACTAGTGAGTGAAGATTCTTATTTGTTGACTTAACTTAAACTCACTTTTATTGATATTTAAAGATGCATTAAGGTGTGATATGTCCATTCATATGCCTTTTCCGCACTTTGAACAAGGTCGAGAAAACACGATATTACGCTCACTACTGAGTAAAAGTTCTTATTTCATGACTTAACGTAAACTAACTTTTATTGATTTTTAAAGGTGTATTAAGGTGTGATACGTCCATTTATATGCCTTTTACGCACTTTGAACAAAGTCGAGAAAACACGATTTTACGCTCACTAGTGAGTAAAAATTCTTATTTCTTGACTTAACGTAAAGTCACTTTTATTGATTTTTAAAGGTGTATTAAGGTGTGATACGTCCATTTATTTGCGTTTTCCGCACTTTGAACAAAGTCGAGAAAACACGATATTACGATCAGTAGTGAGTAAAAATTCTTATTTCTTGACTTAACGTAAACTCACTTTTATTGATTTTTAAAGGTGTATTAAGGTGTGATACGTGCATTTATGTGCCTTTTCCGCGTTTTAAACAAAGTCGAGAAAACACGATTTTACGCTCACTAGTGAGTAAAAATACTTATTTCTTGACTTAACGTAAACTCAGTTTTATTGATATTTAAGGTTTATTAAGGTGTGATACGTCCATTTATATGCCTTTTACGCACTTTGAACAAAGTCGAGAAAACACGATTTTACGCTCACTAATGAGTAAAAATTTTTATTTCTTGACTTAACGTAAACTCACTTTTATTGATATTTAAAGGTGTATTAAGGTGTGATACGTCCATTTATATGCCTTTTCCGCACTTTGAACAAAGTCGAGAAAACACGATTTTACGCTCACTAGTGAGTAAAAATTCTTATTTTTTGACTTAACGTAAACTCACTTTTATTGATTTTTAAAGGTGTATTTTGGTGTGATACGTCCATTTATATGCCTTTTCCGTACTTTGAACAAAGTCGACAAAACACGATATTACGCTCACTAGTGAGTTAAAATTCTCATTTCTTGACTTAACGTAAACTCACTTTTATTGATATTTAAAGGTGTATTAAGGTGTGATACGTCCATTTATATGCTTTTCCGCACTTTGAACAAAGTTGAGAAAACACGATCTTACGCTCACTAGTGAGTAAAAATTCTTATTTTTTGACTTAACGTAAACTCACTTTTATTGATATTTTAGGTTTATTAAGGTGTGATACGTAGATTTATATGCCTTTTCCGCACTTTGAATAAAGTCGAGAAAACACGATTTTACGCTCACTAGTGAGTAAAAATTCCTATTTCTTGACTTAAAGTAAACTCACTTTTATTGATATTTAAAGGTGTATTAAGGTGTGATACGTCCATTTATATGCCTTTTCCGCACTTTGAACAAAGTCGAGAAAACACGATTTTACGCTCACTAGTGAGTAAAAATTCTTATTTCTTGACTTAACGTAAACTCACTTTTATTGATATTTAAAGGTTTATTACGGTGTGATACGTCCATTTATATGCCTTTTCCGCAGTTTGAACAAATTCGAGAAAACACGATTTTACGCTCACTAGTGAGTAAAAATTCTTATTTCTTGACTTAACGTAAACTCACTTTTATTAATTTTTAAAGGTGTATTAAGGTGTGATACGTCCATTTATTAGCCTTTTGCGCACTTTGAACAAAGTCAGGAAAACACGATTTTACGCTCACTAGTGAGTGAAAATTCTTATTTCTTGACTTAACTTAAACTCACTTTTATTGATATTTAAAGATGCATTAAGGTGTGATATGTCCATTCATATGCCTTTTCCGCACTTTGAACAAGGTCAAGAAAACACGATATTACGCTCACTACTGAGTAAAAGTTCTTATTTCATGACTTAACGTAAACTAACTTTTATTGATATTTAAAGGTGTATTAAGGTGTGATACGTCCATTTATATGCCTTTTCCGCACTTTGAACAAAGTCCAGAAAACACGATTTTACGCTCACTAGTGAGTTAAAATTCTTATTTCTTGACTTAACGTAAACTCACTTTTATTGATATTTAAAGGTGTATTAAGGTGTGATACGTCCATTTATATGCCTTTTCCGAACTTTGAACAAAGTCGAGAAAACACGATATTACGATCACTAGTGAGTAAAAATTCTTATTTCTTGACTTAACGTAAACTTACTTTTATTGATTTTTAAAGGTGTATTAAGGTGTGATACGTCCATTTATGTGCGTTTTCCGCGTTTTAAAAAAGGCGAGAAAACACGATTTTACGCTCACTAGTGAGTAAAAATTCGTATTTCATGACTTAACGCAAACTCACTTTTATTGATTTTTAAAGGTGTATTAAGGTGTGATACGTCCATTTATGTGCCTTTTCCGCGTTTTAAACAAAGTCGAGGAAACACGATTTTACGCTCACTAGTGAGTAAAAATTCGTATTTCATGACTTAACGTAAACTCACTTTTATTGATATTTAAAGGTGTATTAAGGTGTGATACGTCCATTTATATGCGTTTTCCGCGTTTTGAACAAAGTCGAGAAAACACGATTTTACGCTCACTAGTGAGTAAAAATTCTTATTTCTTGACTTAACGTAAACTCACTTTTATTGATATTTAAAGGTGTATTAAGGTGTGATACGTCCGTTTATATGCCTTTTCCGCGCTTTGAACAAAGTCGAGAAAACACGATTTTAGGCTCACTAGTGAGTAAAAATTCTTACTTTTTAACTTAACGTAAACTCACTTTTATTGATTTTTAAAGGTGTATTAAGGTGTGATACGTCCATTTATATGCCTTTTCCGTACTTTAAAAAAAGTCGAGAAAACACGATATTACGCTCACTAGTGAGTTAAAATTCTTATTTCATGACTTAACGTAAACTCACTTTTATTGATATTTAAAGGTGTATTAAGGTGTGATACGTCCATTTATATGCTGTTCCGCACTTTGAACAAAGTTGAGAAAACACGATCTTACGCTCATGAGTGAGTAAAAATTCATATTTCTTGACTTAACGTAAACTCACTTTTATTGATATTTTAGGTTTATTAAGGTGTGATACGTCCATTTATATGCCTTTTCCGCACTTTGAATAAAGTCGAGAAAACACGATTTTACGCTCACTAGTGAGTAAAAATTCTTATTTCTTGACTTAACGTAAACTCACTTTTATTGATATTTAAAGGTGTATTAAGGTGTGATACGTCCTTTTATATGCCTTTTCCGCACTTTGAACAAAGTCGAAAAAACACGATTTTACGCTCACTAGTGAGTAAAAATTCTTATTTCTTGACTTAAGGTAAACTCACTTTTATTAATTTTTAAAGGTGTATTAAGGTGTGATACGTCCATTTACTAGCCTTTTCCGCACTTTGAACAAAGTCGAGAAAACACGATTTTACGCTCACTAGTGAGTAAAAATTCTTATTTCTTGACTTAACGTAAACTCACTTTTATTGATATTTAAAGGTGTATTAAGGTGTGATACGTCCATTTATATGCCTTTTCCGCACTTTGAACAAAGTTGAGAAAACACGATCTTACGCTCACTAGTGAGTAAAAATTCTTATTTCTTGACTTAACGTAAACTCACTTTTATTGATTTTTAAAGGTGTATTAAGGTGTGATACGTGCATTTATGTGCCTTTTCCGCGTTTTAAACAAAGTCGAGAAAACACGATTTTACGCTCACTAGTGAGTAAAAATTCTTATTTCTTGACTTAACGTAAACTCAGTTTTATTGATACTTAAGGTTTATTAAGGTGTGATACGTCCATTTATATGCCTTTTACGCACTTAGAACAAAGTCGAGAAAACACGATTTTACGCTCACTAATGAGTAAAAATTCTTATTTCTTGACTTAACGTAAACTCACTTTTATTGATTTTTAAAGGTGTATTAAGGTGTGATACGTCCATTTATGTGCCTTTTCCGCGTTTTAAAAAAAGTCGAGAAAACACGATTTTACGCTCACTAGTGAGTAAAAATTCGTATTTCATGACTTAAGGTAAACTCACTTTTATTGATATTTAAAGGTGTATTAAGGTGTGATACGTCCATTTATATGCGTTTTCCGCACTTTGAACAAAGTCGAGAAAACACGATTTTACGCTCACTAGTGAGTAAAAATTCTTATTTCTTGACTTAACATAAAATCACTTTTATTGATATTTAAAGGTATATTAAGGTGTGATACGTCCATTTATATGCCTTTTCCGCACTTTGAACAAAGTCGAGAAAACACGATTTTACGCTCACTAGTGAGTAAAAATTCTTACTTTTTAACTTAACGTAAACTCACTTTTATTGATTTTTAAAGGTGTATTAAGGTGTGATACGTCCATTTATATGCCTTTTCCGTACTTTGAAAAAAGTCGAGAAAACACGATATTACGCTCACTAGTGAGTTAAAATTCTTATTTCATGACTTAACGTAAACTCACTTTTATTGATATTTAAAGGTGTATTAAGGTGTGATACGTCCATTTATATGCTTTTCCGCACTTTGAACAAAGTTGAGAAAACACGATCTTACGATCACTAGTGAGTAAAAATTCTTATTTCTTGACTTAACGTAAACTCACTTTTATTGATTTTTAAAGGTGTATTAAGGTGTGATACGTCCATTTATGTGCCTTTTCCGCGTTTTAAACAAAGTCGAGGAAACACGATTTTACGCTCACTAGTGAGTAAAAATTCATATTTCATGACTTAACGTAAACACACTTTTATTGATATTTAAAGGTGTATTTAGGTGTGATACGTCCATTTATTTGCGTTTTCCGCACTTTGAACAAAGTCGAGAAAACACGATTTTACGCTCACTAGTGAGTAAAAATTCTTATTTCATGCCTTAACGTAAACTCACTTTTATTGATATTTAAAGGTGTATTAAGGTGTGATACGTCCATTTATATGCCTTTTCCGCACTTTGAACAAAGTCGAGAAAACACGATTTTACGCTCACTAGTGAGTAAAAATTCTTATTTTTTGACTTAAGGTAAACTCACTTTTATTGATTTATAAAGATGAATTAAGGTGTGATCCGTCCATTTATATGCCTTTTCCGTACTTTGCACAAAGTCGACAAAACACGATATTACGCTCACTAGTGAGTTAAAATTCTTATTTCTTGACTTAACGTAAACTCACTTTTATTGATATTTAAAGGTGTATTAAGGTGTGATACGTCCATTTATATGCTTTTCCGCACTTTGAACAAAGTTGAGAAGACACGATCTTACGCTCACTATTGAGTAAAAATTCTTATTTCTTGACTTAACGTAAACTAACTTTTATTGATATTTTAGGTTTATTAAGGTGTGATACGTCTATTTATATGCCTTTTCCGCACTTTGAATAAAGTCGAGAAAACACGATTTTACGCTCACTAGTGAGTAAAAAATTCTTATTTCTTGACTTAACGTAACCTCACTTTTATTGATATCTAAAGGTGTATTAAGGTGTGATACGTCCATTTATATGCCTTTTCCGCACTTTGAACAAAGTCGAGAAAACACGATTTTACGCTCACTAGTGAGTTAAAATTCTTATTTCTTGACTTAACGTAAACTCACTTTTATTGATATTTAAAGGTGTATTAAGGTGTGATACGTGCATTTATGTGCCTTTTCCGCGTTTTAAACAAAGTCGAGAAAACACGATTTTACGCTCACTAGTGAGTAAAAATACGTATTTCATGACTTAACGTAAACTCACTTTTATTGATAATTAAAGATGCATTAAGGTGCGATATGTCCATTTATATGCCTTTTCCGCACTTTGAACAAAATCGAGAAAACACGATTTTATGCTCACTAATGAGTAAAAATTCTTATTCCATGACTTAACGTAAACTCACTTTTATTGATATTTAAAGGTGTATTAAGGTGTGATACGTCCATTTATATGCGTTTTCCGCACTTTGAACAAAGTCGAGAAAACACGATTTTACGCTCACTAGTGAGTAAAAATTCTTATTTCTTGACTTAACGTAAACTCACTTTTATTGATTTTTAAAGGTGTATTAAGGTGTGATACGTCCATTTATATGCCTTTTACGCACTTTGAACAAAGTCGAGAAAACACGATTTTACGCTCCCTAGTGAGTAAAAATTCTTATTTCTTGACTTAACGTAAACTCACTTTTATTGATATTTAAAGGTGTATTAAGGTGTGATACGTCCATTTATATGCCTTTTCCGCACTTTGAACAAAGTCGAGAAAACACGATTTTACGCTCACAAGTGAGAAAAAATTCTTATTTCTTCACTTAACGTAAACTCACTTTTATTGATATTTAAAGGTGTATTACGGTGTGATACGTCCATTTATATGCCTTTTCCGCACTTTGAACAAAGTCGAGAAGACACGATTTTACGCTCACTAGTGAGTAAAAATTCTTATTTCTTGACTTAACGTAAACTCACTTTTATTAATTTTTAAAGGTGTATTAAGGTGTAATACGTCCATTTATATGCCTTTTCCGCACTTTGAACAAAGTCGAGAAAACACGATCTTACGCTCACTAGTGAGTAAAAATTCGTATTTCATGACTTAACGTAAACTAACTTTTTATTGATAATTAAAGATGCATTAAGGTGCGATATGTCCATTTATATGCCTTTTCGTACTTTGAACAAATTCGAGGAAACACGATTTTACGCTTAACAGTCAGAAAAAATGCTTATTTCATGACTTAACCTAAACTCACTATTATTGATATTTAAAGGGTTATTAAGGTGCGATATGTCCATTTATATGCCTTTTCCGCACTTTGAACAAAATCGAGAAAACACGATTTTACGCTCACTAGTGAGTAAAAATTCTTATTTCATGAGTTAACGTAAACTCACCTTTATTGATATTTAAAGGTGTATTAAGGTGTGATACGTCCATTTATATGCCTTTTCCGCACTTTGAACAAAGTCGAGAAAACACGATTTTACGCTCACTAGTGAGTAAAAATTCTTATTTCTTGACTTAACGTAAACTCACTTTTATTGATTTTTAAACGTGTATTAAGGTGTGATACGGCCATTTATATGCCTTTTCCGCACTTTGAACAAAGTCGAGAAAACACGATTTTACGCTCACTAGTGAATAAAATATCTTATTTCTTGACTTAACGTAAACTCACTTTTATTGATATTTAAAGGTGTATTAAGGTGTGATACGTCCATTTATATGCCTTTTCCGCACTTTGAACAAAGTCGAGAAAACACGATTTTACGCTCACTAGTGAGTAAAAATTCTTATTTTTTGACTTAACGTAAACTCACTTTTATTGATTTATAAAGATGAATTAAGGTGTGATCCGTCCATTTATATGCCTTTTCCGTACTTTGCACAAAGTCGACAAAACACGATATTACGCTCACTAGTGAGTTAAAATTCTTATTTCTTGACTTAACGTAAACTCACTTTTATTGATATTTAAAGGTGTATTAAGGTGTGATACGTCCATTTATATGCTTTTCCGCACTTTGAACAAAGTTGAGAAGACACGATCTTACGCTCACTATTGAGTAAAAATTCTTATTTCTTGACTTAACGTAAACTAACTTTTATTGATATTTTAGGTTTATTAAGGTGTGATACGTCTATTTATATGCCTTTTCCGCACTTTGAATAAAGTCGACAAAACACGATTTTACGCTCACTAGTGAGTAAAAAATTCTTATTTCTTGACTTAACGTAACCTCACTTTTATTGATATCTAAAGGTGTATTAAGGTGTGATACGTCCATTTATATGCCTTTTCCGCACTTTGAACAAAGTCGAGAAAACACGATTTTACGCTCACTAGTGAGTTAAAATTCTTATTTCTTGACTTAACGTAAACTCACTTTTATTGATATTTAAAGGTGTATTAAGGTGTGATACGTGCATTTATGTGCCTTTTCCGCGTTTTAAACAAAGTCGAGAAAACACGATTTTACGCTCACTAGTGAGTAAAAATACGTATTTCATGACTTAACGTAAACTCACTTTTATTGATAATTAAAGATGCATTAAGGTGCGATATGTCCATTTATATGCCTTTTCCGCACTTTGAACAAAATCGAGAAAACACGATTTTACGCTCACTAATGAGTAAAAATTCTTATTCCATGACTTAACGTAAACTCACTTTTATTGATATTTAAAGGTGTATTAAGGTGTGATACGTCCATTTATATGCGTTTTCCGCACTTTGAACAAAGTCGAGAAAACACGATTTTACGCTCACTAGTGAGTAAAAATTCTTATTTCTTGACTTAACGTAAACTCACTTTTATTGATTTTTAAAGGTGTATTAAGGTGTGATACGTCCATTTATATGCCTTTTACGCACTTTGAACAAAGTCGAGAAAACACGATTTTACGCTCCCTAGTGAGTAAAAATTCTTATTTCTTGACTTAACGTAAACTCACTTTTATTGATATTTAAAGGTGTATTAAGGTGTGATACGTCCATTTATATGCCTTTTCCGCACTTTGAACAAAGTCGAGAAAACACGATTTTACGCTCACAAGTGAGAAAAAATTCTTATTTCTTCACTTAACGTAAACTCACTTTTATTGATATTTAAAGGTGTATTACGGTGTGATACGTCCATTTATATGCCTTTTCCGCACTTTGAACAAAGTCGAGAAGACACGATTTTACGCTCACTAGTGAGTAAAAATTCTTATTTCTTGACTTAACGTAAACTCACTTTTATTAATTTTTAAAGGTGTATTAAGGTGTAATACGTCCATTTATATGCCTTTTCCGCACTTTGAACAAAGTCGAGAAAACACGATCTTACGCTCACTAGTGAGTAAAAATTCGTATTTCATGACTTAACGTAAACTAACTTTTATTGATAATTAAAGATGCATTAAGGTGCGATATGTCCATTTATATGCCTTTTCGTACTTTGAACAAATTCGAGGAAACACGATTTTACGCTTAACAGTCAGAAAAAATGCTTATTTCATGACTTAACCTAAACTCACTATTATTGATATTTAAAGGGTTATTAAGGTGCGATATGTCCATTTATATGCCTTTTCCGCACTTTGAACAAAATCGAGAAAACACGATTTTACGCTCACTAGTGAGTAAAAATTCTTATTTCATGAGTTAACGTAAACTCACCTTTATTGATATTTAAAGGTGTATTAAGGTGTGATACGTCCATTTATATGCCTTTTCCGCACTTTGAACAAAGTCGAGAAAACACGATTTTACGCTCACTAGTGAGTAAAAATTCTTATTTCTTGACTTAACGTAAACTCACTTTTATTGATTTTTAAACGTGTATTAAGGTGTGATACGGCCATTTATATGCCTTTTCCGCACTTTGAACAAAGTCGAGAAAACACGATTTTACGCTCACTAGTGAATAAAATATCTTATTTCTTGACTTAACGTAAACTCACTTTTATTGATATTTAAAGGTGTATTAAGGTGTGATACGTCCATTTATATGCCTTTTCCGCACTTTGAACAAAGTCGAGAAAACACGATTTTACGCTCACTAGTGAGTAAAAATTCTTATTTCTTGACTTAACGTAAACTCACTTTTATTGATATTTAAAGGTGTATTAAGGTGTGATACGTCCATTTATATGCCTTTTCCGCACTTTGAACAAAGTCGAGAAAACACGATTTTACGCTCACTAGTGAGTTAAAATTCTTATTTCTTGACTTAACGTAAACTCACTTTTATTGATATTTAAAGGTGTATTAAGGTGTGATACGTCCATTTATATGCCTTTTCCGCACTTTGAACAAAGTCGAGAAAACACGATTTTACGCTCACTAGTGAGTAAAAATTCTTATTTCTTGACTTAACGTAAACTCACTTTTATTGATATTTAAAGGTGTATTAAGGTGTGATACGTCTATTTATATGCCTTTTCCGCACTTTGAACAAAGTCGAAAAAACACGATCTTACGCTCACTAGTGAGTAAAAATTCTTATTTCTTGACTTAACGTAAACTCACTTTTATTGATAATTAAAGGTGTATTAAGGTGTGATACGTCCATTTATATGCCTTTTCCGAACTTTGAACCAAGTCGAGAAAACACGATATTACGATCACTAGTGAGTAAAAATTCTTATTTCTTGACTTAACGTAAACTCACTTTTATTGATTTTTAAAGGTGTATTAAGGTGTGATACGACAATTTATGTGCCTTTTCCGCACTTTGAACAAAGTCGAGAAAACACGATATTACGCTCACTAGTGAGTAAAAATTCGTATTTCATGACGTAACGTAAACTCACTTTTATTGATATTTAAAGGTGTATTAAGGTGTGATACGTCCATTTATATGCCTTTTCCGCACTTTGAACAAAGTCGAGAAAACACGATTTTACGCTCACTAGTGAGTAAAAATTCTTACTTTTTAACTTAACGTAAACTCACTTTTATTGATTTTTAAAGGTGTATTAAGGTGTGATACGTCCATTTATATGCCTTTTCCGTACTTTGAAAAAAGTCGAGAAAACACGATATTACGCTCACTAGTGAGTTAAAATTCTTATTTCATGACTTAACGTAAACTCACTTTTATTGATATTTAAAGGTGTATTAAGGTGTGATACGTCCATTTATATGCTTTTCCGCACTTTGAACAAAGTTGAGAAAACACGATCTTACGCTCACTAGTGAGTAAAAATTCTTATTTCTTGACTTATCGTAAACTCACTTTTATTGATATTTAAGGTTTATTAAGGTGTGATACGTCCATTTATATGCCTTTTCCGCACTTTGAATAAAGTCGAGAAAACACGATTTTACGCTCACTAGTGAGTAAAAATTCTTATTTCTTGACTTAACGTAAACTCACTTTTATTGATATTTAAAGGTGTATTAAGGTGTGATACGTCCTTTTATATGCCTTTTCCGCACTTTGAACAAAGTCGAGAAAACACGATTTTACGCTCACTAGTGAGTAAAAATTCTTATTTCTTGACTTAACGTAAACTCACTTTTATTAATTTTTAAAGGTGTATTAAGGTGTGATACGTCCATTTACTAGCCTTTTCTGCACTTTGAACAAAGTCGAGAAAACACGATTTTACGCTCACTAGTGAGTAAAAATTCTTATTTCTTGACTTAACGTAAACTCACTTTTATTGATATTTAAAGGTGTATTAAGGTGTGATACGTCCATTTATATGCGTTTTCCGCACTTTGAACAAAGTCGAGAAAACACGATTTTACGCTCACTAGTGAGTAAAAATTCTTATTTCTTGACTTAACGTAAACTCACTTTTATTGATATTTAAAGGTATATTAAGGTGTGATACGTCCATTTATATGCCTTTTCCGCACTTTGAACAAAGTCGAGAAAACACGATTTTACGCTCACTAGTGAGTAAAAATTCTTACTTTTTAACTTAACGTAAACTCACTTTTATTGATTTTTAAAGGTGTATTAAGGTGTGATACGTCCATTTATATGCCTTTTCCGTACTTTGAAAAAAGTCGAGAAAACACGATATTACGCTCACTAGTGAGTTAAAATTCTTATTTCATGACTTAACGTAAACTCACTTTTATTGATATTTAAAGGTGTATTAAGGTGTGATACGTCCATTTATATGCTTTTCCGCACTTTGAACAAAGTTGAGAAAACACGATCTTACGCTCACTAGTGAGTAAAAATTCTTATTTCTTGACTTAACGTAAACTCACTTTTATTGATATTTAAGGTTTATTAAGGTGTGATACGTCCATTTATATGCCTTTTCCGCACTTTGAATAAAGTCGAGAAAACACGATTTTACGCTCACTAGTGAGTAAAAATTCTTATTTCTGACTTAACGTAAACCTCACTTTTATTGATATTTAAAGGTGTATTAAGGTGTGATACGTACTTTTATATGCCTTTTCCGCACTTTGAACAAAGTCGAAAAAAACACGATTTTACGCTCACTAGTGAGTAAAAATTCTTATTTCTTGACTTAAGGTAAACTCACTTTTATTAATTTTTAAAGGTGTATTCAGGTGTGATACGTCCATTTACTAGCCTTTTCCGCACTTTGAACAAAGTCGAGAAAACACGATTTTACGCTCACTAGTGAGTAAAAATTCTTATTTCTTGACTTAACGTAAACTCACTTTTATTGATATTTAAAGGTGTATAAAGGTGTGATACGTCCATTTATATGCCTTTTTAGCACTTTGAACAAAGTTGAGAAAACACGATCTTACGCTCACTAGAGAGTAAAAATTCTTATTTCTTGACTTAACGTAAACTCACTTTTATTGATATTTAAAGGTGTATTAAGGTGTGATACGTCCATTTATATGCCTTTTCCGAACTTTGAACAAAGTCGAGAGAACACTATATTACGATCACTAGTGAGTAAAAATTCTTATTTCTTGACTTAACGTAAACTCACTTTTATTGATTTTTAAAGGTGTATTAAGGTGTGATACGTCCATTTATGTGCCTTTTCCGCGTTTTAAACAAAGTCGAGGAAACACGATTTTACGCTCACTAGTGAGTAAAAATTCATATTTCATGACTTAACGTAAACACACTTTTATTGATATTTAAAGGTGTATTTAGGTGTGATACGTGCATTTATTTGCGTTTTCCGCACTTTGAACAAAGTCGAGAAAACACGATTTTACGCTCACTAGTGAGTAAAAATTCTTATTTCATGCCTTAACGTAAACTCACTTTTATTGATATTTAAAGGTGTATTAAGGTGTGATACGTCCATTTATATGCCTTTTCCGCACTTTGAACAAAGTCGAGAAAACACGATTTTACGCTCACTAGTGAGTAAAAATTCTTATTTTTTGACTTAACGTAAACTCACTTTTATTGTTTTATAAAGATGAATTAAGGTGTGATCCGTCCATTTATATGCCTTTTCCGTACTTTGCACAAAGTCGACAAAACACGATATTACGCTCACTAGTGAGTTAAAATTCTTATTTCTTGACTTAACGTAAACTCACTTTTATTGATATTTAAAGGTGTATTAAGGTGTGATACGTCCATTTATATGCTTTTCCGCACTTTAAACAAAGTTGAGAAGACACGATCTTACGCTCACTATTGAGTAAAAATTCTTATTTCTTGACTTAACGTAAACTAACTTTTATTGATATTTTAGGTTTATTAAGGTGTGATACGTCCATTTATATGCCTTTTCCGCACTTAGAATAAAGTCGAGAAAACACGATTTTACGCTCACTAGTGAGTAAAAAATTCTTATTTCTTGACTTAACGTAAGCTCACTTTTATAGATATTTAAAGGTGTATTAAGGTGTAATACGTCCATTTATATGCCTTTTCCGCACTTTGAACAAAGTCGAGAAAACACGATTTTACGCTCACTAGTGAGTTAAAATTCTTATTTCTTGACTTAACGTAAACTCACTTTTATTGATATTTAAAGGTGTATTAAGGTGTGATACGTGCATTTATGTGCCTTTTCCGCGTTTTAAACAAAGTCGAGAAAACACGATTTTACGCTCACTAGTGAGTAAAAATACGTATTTCATGACTTAACGTAAACTCACTTTTATTGATAATTAAAGATGCATTAAGGTACGATATGTCCATTTATATGCCTTTTCCGCACTTTGAACAAAATCGAGAAAACACGATTTTACGCTCACTAATGAGTAAAAATTCTTATTCCATGACTTAACGTAAACTCACTTTTATTGATATTTAAAGGTGTATTAAGGTGTGATACGTCCATTTATATGCGTTTTCCGCACTTTGAGCAAAGTCGAGAAAACACGATTTTACGCTCACTAGTGAGTAAAAATTCTTATTTCTTGACTTAACGTAAACTCACTTTTATTGATATTTAAAGGTGTATTAAGGTGTGATACGTCCATTTATATGCCTTTTCCGAACTTTGAACAAAGTCGAGAAAACACGATATTACGCTCACTAGTGAGTAAAAATTCTTATTTCTTGACTTAACGTAAACTCACTTTTATTGATTTTTAAAGGTGTATTAAGGTGTGATACGTCCATTTATATGCCTTTTACGCACTTTGAACAAAGTCGAGAAAACACGATTTTACGCTCCCTAGTGAGTAAAAATTCTTATTTCTTGACTTAACGTAAACTCACTTTTATTGATATTTAAAGGTGTATTACGGTGTGATACGTCCATTTATATGCCTTTTCCGCACTTTGAACAAAGTCGAGAAGACACGATTTTACGCTCACTAGTGAGTAAAAATTCTTATTTCTTGACTTAACGTAAACTCACTTTTATTAATTTTTAAAGGTGTATTAAGGTGTAATACGTCCATTTATATGCCTTTTCGGCACTTTGAACAAAGTCGAGAAAACACGATCTTACGCTCACTAGTGAGTAAAAATTCGTATTTCATGACTTAACGTAAACTCACTTTTATTGATAATTAAAGATGCATTAAGGTGCGATATGTCCATTTATATGCCTTTTCGCACTTTGAACAAATTCGAGGAAACACGATTTTACGCTCAACAGTCAGTAAAAATGCTTATTTCATGACTTAACCTAAACTCACTATTATTGATATTTAAAGGGTTATTAAGGTGCGATATGTCCATTTATATGCCTTTTCCGCACTTTGAACAAAATCGAGAAAACACGATTTTACGCTCACTAGTGAGTAAAAATTATTATTTCTTGACTTAACGTAAACTCACTTTTATTGATTTTTAAACGTGTATTAAGGTGTGATACGTCCATTTATATGCCTTTTCCGCACTTTGAACAAAGTCGAGAAAACACGATTTTACGCTCACTAGTGAATAAAATATCTTATTTCTTGACTTAACGTAAACTCACTTTTATTGATATTTAAAGGTGTATTAAGGTGTGATACGTCCATTTATATGCCTTTTCCGCACTTTGAACAAAGTCGAGAAAACACGATTTTACGCTCACTAGTGAATAAAATATCTTATTTCTTGACTTAACGTAAACTCACTTTTATTGATATTTAAAGGTGTATTAAGGTGTGATACGTCCATTTATATGCCTTTTCCGCACTTTGAACAAAGTCGAGAAAACACGATTTTACGCTCACTAGTGAGTAAAAATTCTTATTTCTTGACTTAACGTAAACTCACTTTTATTGATATTTAAAGGTGTATTAAGGTGTGATACGTCCATTTATATGCCTTTTCCGCACTTTGAACAAAGTCGAGAAAACACGATTTTACGCTCACTAGTGAGTTAAAATTCTTATTTCCTGACTTAACGTAAACTCACTTTTATTGATATTTAAAGGTGTATTAAGGTGTGATACGTCCATTTATATGCCTTTTCCGCACTTTGAACAAAGTCGAGAAAACACGATTTTACGCTCACTAGTGAGTAAAAATTCTTATTTCTTGACTTAACGTAAACTCACTTTTATTGATATTTAAAGGTATATTAAGGTGTGATACGTCCATTTATATGCCTTTTCCGCACTTTGAACAAAGTCGAGAAAACACGATTTTACGCTCACTAGTGAGTAAAAATTCTTACTTTTTAACTTAACGTAAACTCACTTTTATTGATTTTTAAAGGTGTATTAAGGTGTGATACGTCCATTTATATGCCTTTTCCGTACTTTGAAAAAAGTCGAGAAAACACGATATTACGCTCACTAGTGAGTTAAAATTCTTATTTCATGACTTAACGTAAACTCACTTTTATTGATATTTAAAGGTGTATTAAGGTGTGATACGTCCATTTATATGCTTTTCCGCACTTTGAACAAAGTTGAGAAAACACGATCTTACGCTCACTAGTGAGTAAAAATTCTTATTTCTTGACTTAACGTAAACTCACTTTTATTGATATTTAAGGTTTATTAAGGTGTGATACGTCCATTTATATGCCTTTTCCGCACTTTGAATAAAGTCGAGAAAACACGATTTTACGCTCACTAGTGAGTAAAAATTCTTATTTATTGACTTAACGTAAACTCACTTTTATTGATATTTAAAGGTGTATTAAGGTGTGATACGTACTTTTATATGCCTTTTCCGCACTTTGAACAAAGTCGAAAAAACACGATTTTACGCTCACTAGTGAGTAAAAATTCTTATTTCTTGACTTAAGGTAAACTCACTTTTATTAATTTTTAAAGGTGTATTAAGGTGTGATACGTCCATTTACTAGCCTTTTCCGCACTTTGAACAAAGTCGAGAAAACACGATTTTACGCTCACTAGTGAGTAAAAATTCTTATTTCTTGACTTAACGTAAACTCACTTTTATTGATATTTAAAGGTGTATTAAGGTGTGATACGTCCATTTATATGCCTTTTCCGCACTTTGAACAAAGTTGAGAAAACACGATCTTACGCTCACTAGTGAGTAAAAATTCTTATTTCTTGACTTAACGTAAACTCACTTTTATTGATATTTAAAGGTGTATTAAGGTGTGATACGTCCATTTATATGCCTTTTCCGAACTTTGAACAAAGTCGAGAGAACACTATATTACGATCACTAGTGAGTAAAAATTCTTATTTCTTGACTTAAGGTAAACTCACTTTTATTGATTTTTAAAGGTGTATTAAGGTGTGATACGTCCATTTATGTGCCTTTTCCGCGTTTTAAACAAAGTCGAGGAAACACGATTTTACGCTCACTAGTGAGTAAAAATTCATATTTCAAGACTTAACGTAAACACACTTTTATTGATATTTAAAGGTGTATTTAGGTGTGATACGTCCATTTATTTGCGTTTTCCGCACTTTGAACAAAGTCGAGAAAACACGATTTTACGCTCACTAGTGAGTAAAAATTCTTATTTCATGCCTTAACGTAAACTCACTTTTATTGATTTTTAAAGGTGTATTAAGGTGTGATACGTCCATTTATATGCCTTTTACGCACTTTGAACAAAGTCGAGAAAACACGATTTTACGCTCCCTAGTGAGTAAAAATTCTTATTTCTTGACTTAACGTAAACTCACTTTTATTGATATTTAAAGGTGTATTAAGGTGTGATACGTCCATTTATATGCCTTTTCCGCACTTTGAACAAAGTCGAGAAAACACGATTTTACGCTCACAAGTGAGAAAAAATTCTTATTTCTTCACTTAACGTAAACTCACTTTTATTGATATTTAAAGGTGTATTACGGTGTGATACGTCCATTTATATGCCTTTTCCGCACTTTGAACAAAGTCGAGAAGACACGATTTTACGCTCACTAGTGAGTAAAAATTCTTATTTCTTGACTTAACGTAAACTCACTTTTATTAATTTTTAAAGGTGTATTAAGGTGTAATACGTCCATTTATATGCCTTTTCCGCACTTTGAACAAAGTCGAGAAAACACGATCTTACGCTCACTAGTGAGTAAAAATTCGTATTTCATGACTTAACGTAAACTAACTTTTTATTGATAATTAAAGATGCATTAAGGTGCGATATGTCCATTTATATGCCTTTTCGTACTTTGAACAAATTCGAGGAAACACGATTTTACGCTTAACAGTCAGAAAAAATGCTTATTTCATGACTTAACCTAAATTCACTATTATTGATATTTAAAGGGTTATTAAGGTGCGATATGTCCATTTATATGCCTTTTCCGCACTTTGAACAAAATCGAGAAAACACGATTTTACGCTCACTAGTGAGTAAAAATTCTTATTTCATGAGTTAACGTAAACTCACCTTTATTGATATTTAAAGGTGTATTAAGGTGTGATACGTCCATTTATATGCCTTTTCCGCACTTTGAACAAAGTCGAGAAAACACGATTTTACGCTCACTAGTGAGTAAAAATTCTTATTTCTTGACTTAACGTAAACTCACTTTTATTGATTTTTAAACGTGTATTAAGGTGTGATACGGCCATTTATATGCCTTTTCCGCACTTTGAACAAAGTCGAGAAAACACGATTTTACGCTCACTAGTGAATAAAATATCTTATTTCTTGACTTAACGTAAACTCACTTTTATTGATATTTAAAGGTGTATTAAGGTGTGATACGTCCATTTATATGCCTTTTCCGCACTTTGAACAAAGTCGAGAAAACACGATTTTACGCTCACTAGTGAGTAAAAATTCTTATTTTTTGACTTAACGTAAACTCACTTTTATTGATTTATAAAGATGAATTAAGGTGTGATCCGTCCATTTATATGCCTTTTCCGTACTTTGCACAAAGTCGACAAAACACGATATTACGCTCACTAGTGAGTTAAAATTCTTATTTCTTGACTTAACGTAAACTCACTTTTATTGATATTTAAAGGTGTATTAAGGTGTGATACGTCCATTTATATGCTTTTCCGCACTTTGAACAAAGTTGAGAAGACACGATCTTACGCTCACTATTGAGTAAAAATTCTTATTTCTTGACTTAACGTAAACTAACTTTTATTGATATTTTAGGTTTATTAAGGTGTGATACGTCTATTTATATGCCTTTTCCGCACTTTGAATAAAGTCGACAAAACACGATTTTACGCTCACTAGTGAGTAAAAAATTCTTATTTCTTGACTTAACGTAACCTCACTTTTATTGATATCTAAAGGTGTATTAAGGTGTGATACGTCCATTTATATGCCTTTTCCGCACTTTGAACAAAGTCGAGAAAACACGATTTTACGCTCACTAGTGAGTTAAAATTCTTATTTCTTGACTTAACGTAAACTCACTTTTATTGATATTTAAAGGTGTATTAAGGTGTGATACGTGCATTTATGTGCCTTTTCCGCGTTTTAAACAAAGTCGAGAAAACACGATTTTACGCTCACTAGTGAGTAAAAATACGTATTTCATGACTTAACGTAAACTCACTTTTATTGATAATTAAAGATGCATTAAGGTGCGATATGTCCATTTATATGCCTTTTCCGCACTTTGAACAAAATCGAGAAAACACGATTTTACGCTCACTAATGAGTAAAAATTCTTATTCCATGACTTAACGTAAACTCACTTTTATTGATATTTAAAGGTGTATTAAGGTGTGATACGTCCATTTATATGCGTTTTCCGCACTTTGAACAAAGTCGAGAAAACACGATTTTACGCTCACTAGTGAGTAAAAATTCTTATTTCTTGACTTAACGTAAACTCACTTTTATTGATTTTTAAAGGTGTATTAAGGTGTGATACGTCCATTTATATGCCTTTTACGCACTTTGAACAAAGTCGAGAAAACACGATTTTACGCTCCCTAGTGAGTAAAAATTCTTATTTCTTGACTTAACGTAAACTCACTTTTATTGATATTTAAAGGTGTATTAAGGTGTGATACGTCCATTTATATGCCTTTTCCGCACTTTGAACAAAGTCGAGAAAACACGATTTTACGCTCACAAGTGAGAAAAAATTCTTATTTCTTCACTTAACGTAAACTCACTTTTATTGATATTTAAAGGTGTATTACGGTGTGATACGTCCATTTATATGCCTTTTCCGCACTTTGAACAAAGTCGAGAAGACACGATTTTACGCTCACTAGTGAGTAAAAATTCTTATTTCTTGACTTAACGTAAACTCACTTTTATTAATTTTTAAAGGTGTATTAAGGTGTAATACGTCCATTTATATGCCTTTTCCGCACTTTGAACAAAGTCGAGAAAACACGATCTTACGCTCACTAGTGAGTAAAAATTCGTATTTCATGACTTAACGTAAACTAACTTTTATTGATAATTAAAGATGCATTAAGGTGCGATATGTCCATTTATATGCCTTTTCGTACTTTGAACAAATTCGAGGAAACACGATTTTACGCTTAACAGTCAGAAAAAATGCTTATTTCATGACTTAACCTAAACTCACTATTATTGATATTTAAAGGGTTATTAAGGTGCGATATGTCCATTTATATGCCTTTTCCGCACTTTGAACAAAATCGAGAAAACACGATTTTACGCTCACTAGTGAGTAAAAATTCTTATTTCATGAGTTAACGTAAACTCACCTTTATTGATATTTAAAGGTGTATTAAGGTGTGATACGTCCATTTATATGCCTTTTCCGCACTTTGAACAAAGTCGAGAAAACACGATTTTACGCTCACTAGTGAGTAAAAATTCTTATTTCTTGACTTAACGTAAACTCACTTTTATTGATTTTTAAACGTGTATTAAGGTGTGATACGGCCATTTATATGCCTTTTCCGCACTTTGAACAAAGTCGAGAAAACACGATTTTACGCTCACTAGTGAATAAAATATCTTATTTCTTGACTTAACGTAAACTCACTTTTATTGATATTTAAAGGTGTATTAAGGTGTGATACGTCCATTTATATGCCTTTTCCGCACTTTGAACAAAGTCGAGAAAACACGATTTTACGCTCACTAGTGAGTAAAAATTCTTATTTCTTGACTTAACGTAAACTCACTTTTATTGATATTTAAAGGTGTATTAAGGTGTGATACGTCCATTTATATGCCTTTTCCGCACTTTGAACAAAGTCGAGAAAACACGATTTTACGCTCACTAGTGAGTTAAAATTCTTATTTCTTGACTTAACGTAAACTCACTTTTATTGATATTTAAAGGTGTATTAAGGTGTGATACGTCCATTTATATGCCTTTTCCGCACTTTGAACAAAGTCGAGAAAACACGATTTTACGCTCACTAGTGAGTAAAAATTCTTATTTCTTGACTTAACGTAAACTCACTTTTATTGATATTTAAAGGTGTATTAAGGTGTGATACGTCTATTTATATGCCTTTTCCGCACTTTGAACAAAGTCGAAAAAACACGATCTTACGCTCACTAGTGAGTAAAAATTCTTATTTCTTGACTTAACGTAAACTCACTTTTATTGATAATTAAAGGTGTATTAAGGTGTGATACGTCCATTTATATGCCTTTTCCGAACTTTGAACCAAGTCGAGAAAACACGATATTACGATCACTAGTTAGTAAAAATTCTTATTTCTTGACTTAACGTAAACTCACTTTTATTGATTTTTAAAGGTGTATTAAGGTGTGATACGACAATTTATGTGCCTTTTCCGCACTTTGAACAAAGTCGAGAAAACACGATATTACGCTCACTAGTGAGTAAAAATTCGTATTTCATGACGTAACGTAAACTCACTTTTATTGATATTTAAAGGTGTATTAAGGTGTGATACGTCCATTTATATGCCTTTTCCGCACTTTGAACAAAGTCGAGAGAACACTATATTACGATCACTAGTGAGTAAAAATTCTTATTTCTTGACTTAAGGTAAACTCACTTTTATTGATTTTTAAAGGTGTATTAAGGTGTGATACGTCCATTTATGTGCCTTTTCCGCGTTTTAAACAAAGTCGAGGAAACACGATTTTACGCTCACTAGTGAGTAAAAATTCATATTTCATGACTTAACGTAAACACACTTTTATTGATATTTAAAGGTGTATTTAGGTGTGATACGTCCATTTATTTGCGTTTTCCGCACTTTGAACAAAGTCGAGAAAACACGATTTTACGCTCACTAGTGAGTAAAAATTCTTATTTCATGCCTTAACGTAAACTCACTTTTATTGATATTTAAAGGTGTATTAAGGTGTGATACGTCCATTTATATGCCTTTTCCGCACTTTGAACAAAGTCGAGAAAACACGATTTTACGCTCACTAGTGAGTTAAAATTCTTATTTCTTGACTTAACGTAAACTCACTTTTATTGATATTTAAAGGTGTATTAAGGTGTGATACGTGCATTTATGTGCCTTTTCCGCGTTTTAAACAAAGTCGAGAAAACACGATTTTACGCTCACTAGTGAGTAAAAATACGTATTTCATGACTTAACGTAAACTCACTTTTATTGATAATTAAAGATGCATTAAGGTGCGATATGTCCATTTATATGCCTTTTCCGCACTTTGAACAAAATCGAGAAAACACGATTTTACGCTCACTAATGAGTAAAAATTCTTATTCCATGACTTAACGTAAACTCACTTTTATTGATATTTAAAGGTGTATTAAGGTGTGATACGTCCATTTATATGCGTTTTCCGCACTTTGAACAAAGTCGAGAAAACACGATTTTACGCTCACTAGTGAGTAAAAATTCTTATTTCTTGACTTAACGTAAACTCACTTTTATTGATATTTAAAGGTATATTAAGGTGTGATACGTCCATTTATATGCCTTTTCCGCACTTTGAACAAAGTCGAGAAAACACGATTTTACGCTCACTAGTGAGTAAAAATTCTTACTTTTTAACTTAACGTAAACTCACTTTTATTGATTTTTAAAGGTGTATTAAGGTGTGATACGTCCATTTATATGCCTTTTCCGTACTTTGAAAAAAGTCGAGAAAACACGATATTACGCTCACTAGTGAGTTAAAATTCTTATTTCATGACTTAACGTAAACTCACTTTTATTGATATTTAAAGGTGTATTAAGGTGTGATACGTCCATTTATATGCTTTTCCGCACTTTGAACAAAGTTGAGAAAACACGATCTTACGCTCACTAGTGAGTAAAAATTCTTATTTCTTGACTTAACGTAAACTCACTTTTATTGATATTTAAGGTTTATTAAGGTGTGATACGTCCATTTATATGCCTTTTCCGCACTTTGAATAAAGTCGAGAAAACACGATTTTACGCTCACTAGTGAGTAAAAATTCTTATTTCTTGACTTAACGTAAACTCACTTTTATTGATATTTAAAGGTGTATTAAGGTGTGATACGTACTTTTATATGCCTTTTCCGCACTTTGAACAAAGTCGAAAAAACACGATTTTACGCTCACTAGTGAGTAAAAATTCTTATTTCTTGACTTAAGGTAAACTCACTTTTATTAATTTTTAAAGGTGTATTAAGGTGTGATACGTCCATTTACTAGCCTTTTCCGCACTTTGAACAAAGTCGAGAAAACACGATTTTACGCTCACTAGTGAGTAAAAATTCTTATTTCTTGACTTAACGTAAACTCACTTTTATTGATATTTAAAGGTGTATTAAGGTGTGATACGTCCATTTATATGCCTTTTTAGCACTTTGAACAAAGTTGAGAAAACACGATCTTAGGCTCACTAGAGAGTAAAAATTCTTATTTCTTGACTTAACGTAAACTCACTTTTATTGATATTTAAAGGTGTATTAAGGTGTGATACGTCCATTTATATGCCTTTTCCGAACTTTGAACAAAGTCGAGAGAACACTATATTACGATCACTAGTGAGTAAAAATTCTTATTTCTTGACTTAACGTAAACTCACTTTTATTGATTTTTAAAGGTGTATTAAGGTGTGATACGTCCATTTATGTGCCTTTTCCGCGTTTTAAACAAAGTCGAGGAAACACGATTTTACGCTCACTAGTGAGTAAAAATTCATATTTCATGACTTAACGTAAACACACTTTTATTGATATTTAAAGGTGTATTTAGGTGTGATACGTCCATTTATTTGCGTTTTCCGCACTTTGAACAAAGTCGAGAAAACACGATTTTACGCTCACTAGTGAGTAAAAATTCTTATTTCATGCCTTAACGTAAACTCACTTTTATTGATATTTAAAGGTGTATTAAGGTGTGATACGTCCATTTATATGCCTTTTCCGCACTTTGAACAAAGTCGAGAAAACACGATTTTACGCTCACTAGTGAGTAAAAATTCTTATTTTTTGACTTAACGTAAACTCACTTTTATTGATTTATAAAGATGAATTAAGGTGTGATCCGTCCATTTATATGCCTTTTCCGTACTTTGCACAAAGTCGACAAAACACGATATTACGCTCACTAGTGAGTTAAAATTCTTATTTCTTGACTTAACGTAAACTCACTTTTATTGATATTTAAAGGTGTATTAAGGTGTGATACGTGCATTTATGTGCCTTTTCCGCGTTTTAAACAAAGTCGAGAAAACACGATTTTACGCTCACTAGTGAGTAAAAATACGTATTTCATGACTTAACGTAAACTCACTTTTATTGATAATTAAAGATGCATTAAGGTGCGATATGTCCATTTATATGCCTTTTCCGCACTTTGAACAAAATCGAGAAAACACGATTTTACGCTCACTAATGAGTAAAAATTCTTATTCCATGACTTAACGTAAACTCACTTTTATTGATATTTAAAGGTGTATTAAGGTGTGATACGTCCATTTATATGCGTTTTCCGCACTTTGAGCAAAGTCGAGAAAACACGATTTTACGCTCACTAGTGAGTAAAAATTCTTATTTCTTGACTTAACGTAAACTCACTTTTATTGATATTTAAAGGTGTATTAAGGTGTGATACGTCCATTTATATGCCTTTTCCGAACTTTGAACAAAGTCGAGAAAACACGATATTACGCTCACTAGTGAGTAAAAATTCTTATTTCTTGACTTAACGTAAACTCACTTTTATTGATTTTTAAAGGTGTATTAAGGTGTGATACGTCCATTTATATGCCTTTTACGCACTTTGAACAAAGTCGAGAAAACACGATTTTACGCTCCCTAGTGAGTAAAAATTCTTATTTCTTGACTTAACGTAAACTCACTTTTATTGATATTTAAAGGTGTATTACGGTGTGATACGTCCATTTATATGCCTTTTCCGCACTTTGAACAAAGTCGAGAAGACACGATTTTACGCTCACTAGTGAGTAAAAATTCTTATTTCTTGACTTAACGTAAACTCACTTTTATTAATTTTTAAAGGTGTATTAAGGTGTAATACGTCCATTTATATGCCTTTTCGGCACTTTGAACAAAGTCGAGAAAACACGATCTTACGCTCACTAGTGAGTAAAAATTCGTATTTCATGACTTAACGTAAACTCACTTTTATTGATAATTAAAGATGCATTAAGGTGCGATATGTCCATTTATATGCCTTTTCGCACTTTGAACAAATTCGAGGAAACACGATTTTATGCTCAACAGTCAGTAAAAATGCTTATTTCATGACTTAACCTAAACTCACTATTATTGATATTTAAAGGGTTATTAAGGTGCGATATGTCCATTTATATGCCTTTTCCGCACTTTGAACAAAATCGAGAAAACACGATTTTACGCTCACTAGTGAGTAAAAATTATTATTTCTTGACTTAACGTAAACTCACTTTTATTGATTTTTAAACGTGTATTAAGGTGTGATACGTCCATTTATATGCCTTTTCCGCACTTTGAACAAAGTCGAGAAAACACGATTTTACGCTCACTAGTGAATAAAATATCTTATTTCTTGACTTAACGTAAACTCACTTTTATTGATATTTAAAGGTGTATTAAGGTGTGATACGTCCATTTATATGCCTTTTCCGCACTTTGAACAAAGTCGAGAAAACACGATTTTACGCTCACTAGTGAATAAAATATCTTATTTCTTGACTTAACGTAAACTCACTTTTATTGATATTTAAAGGTGTATTAAGGTGTGATACGTCCATTTATATGCCTTTTCCGCACTTTGAACAAAGTCGAGAAAACACGATTTTACGCTCACTAGTGAGTAAAAATTCTTATTTCTTGACTTAACGTAAACTCACTTTTATTGATATTTAAAGGTGTATTAAGGTGTGATACGTCCATTTATATGCCTTTTCCGCACTTTGAACAAAGTCGAGAAAACACGATTTTACGCTCACTAGTGAGTTAAAATTCTTATTTCTTGACTTAACGTAAACTCACTTTTATTGATATTTAAAGGTGTATTAAGGTGTGATACGTCCATTTATATGCCTTTTCCGCACTTTGAACAAAGTCGAGAAAACACGATTTTACGCTCACTAGTGAGTAAAAATTCTTATTTCTTGACTTAACGTAAACTCACTTTTATTGATATTTAAAGGTATATTAAGGTGTGATACGTCCATTTATATGCCTTTTCCGCACTTTGAACAAAGTCGAGAAAACACGATTTTACGCTCACTAGTGAGTAAAAATTCTTACTTTTTAACTTAACGTAAACTCACTTTTATTGATTTTTAAAGGTGTATTAAGGTGTGATACGTCCATTTATATGCCTTTTCCGTACTTTGAAAAAAGTCGAGAAAACACGATATTACGCTCACTAGTGAGTTAAAATTCTTATTTCATGACTTAACGTAAACTCACTTTTATTGATATTTAAAGGTGTATTAAGGTGTGATACGTCCATTTATATGCTTTTCCGCACTTTGAACAAAGTTGAGAAAACACGATCTTACGCTCACTAGTGAGTAAAAATTCTTATTTCTTGACTTAACGTAAACTCACTTTTATTGATATTTAAGGTTTATTAAGGTGTGATACGTCCATTTATATGCCTTTTCCGCACTTTGAATAAAGTCGAGAAAACACGATTTTACGCTCACTAGTGAGTAAAAATTCTTATTTATTGACTTAACGTAAACTCACTTTTATTGATATTTAAAGGTGTATTAAGGGGTGATACGTACTTTTATATGCCTTTTCCGCACTTTGAACAAAGTCGAAAAAACACGATTTTACGCTCACTAGTGAGTAAAAATTCTTATTTCTTGACTTAAGGTAAACTCACTTTTATTAATTTTTAAAGGTGTATTAAGGTGTGATACGTCCATTTACTAGCCTTTTCCGCACTTTGAACAAAGTCGAGAAAACACGATTTTACGCTCACTAGTGAGTAATAATTCTTATTTCTTGACTTAACGTAAACTCACTTTTATTGATATTTAAAGGTGTATTAAGGTGTGATACGTCCATTTATATGCCTTTTCCGCACTTTGAACAAAGTTGAGAAAACACGATCTTACGCTCACTAGTGAGTAAAAATTCTTATTTCTTGACTTAACGTAAACTCACTTTTATTGATATTTAAAGGTGTATTAAGGTGTGATACGTCCATTTATGTGCCTTTTCCGAACTTTGAACAAAGTCGAGAGAACACTATATTACGATCACTAGTGAGTAAAAATTCTTATTTCTTGACTTAAGGTAAACTCACTTTTATTGATTTTTAAAGGTGTATTAAGGTGTGATACGTCCATTTATGTGCCTTTTCCGCGTTTTAAACAAAGTCGAGGAAACACGATTTTACGCTCACTAGTGAGTAAAAATTCATATTTCATGACTTAACGTAAACACACTTTTATTGATATTTAAAGGTGTATTTAGGTGTGATACGTCCATTTATTTGCGTTTTCCGCACTTTGAACAAAGTCGAGAAAACACGATTTTACGCTCACTAGTGAGTAAAAATTCTTATTTCATGCCTTAACGTAAACTCACTTTTATTGATATTTAAAGGTGTATTAAGGTGTGATACGTCCATTTATATGCCTTTTCCGCACTTTGAACAAAGTCGAGAAAACACGATTTTACGCTCACTAGTGAGTTAAAATTCTTATTTCTTGACTTAACGTAAACTCACTTTTATTGATATTTAAAGGTGTATTAAGGTGTGATACGTGCATTTATGTGCCTTTTCCGCGTTTTAAACAAAGTCGAGAAAACACGATTTTACGCTCACTAGTGAGTAAAAATACGTATTTCATGACTTAACGTAAACTCACTTTTATTGATAATTAAAGATGCATTAAGGTGCGATATGTCCATTTATATGCCTTTTCCGCACTTTGAACAAAATCGAGAAAACACGATTTTACGCTCACTAATGAGTAAAAATTCTTATTCCATGACTTAACGTAAACTCACTTTTATTGATATTTAAAGGTGTATTAAGGTGTGATACGTCCATTTATATGCGTTTTCCGCACTTTGAACAAAGTCGAGAAAACACGATTTTACGCTCACTAGTGAGTAAAAATTCTTATTTCTTGACTTAACGTAAACTCACTTTTATTGATATTTAAAGGTGTATTAAGGTGTGATACGTCCATTTATATGCCTTTTCCGAACTTTGAACAAAGTCGAGAAAACACGATATTACGCTCACTAGTGAGTAAAAATTCTTATTTCTTGACTTAACGTAAACTCACTTTTATTGATTTTTAAAGGTGTATTAAGGTGTGATACGTCCATTTATATGCCTTTTACGCACTTTGAACAAAGTCGAGAAAACACGATTTTACGCTCCCTAGTGAGTAAAAATTCTTATTTCTTGACTTAACGTAAACTCACTTTTATTGATATTTAAGGTTTATTAAGGTGTGATACGTCCATTTATATGCCTTTTCCGCACTTTGAATAAAGTCGAGAAAACACGATTTTACGCTCACTAGTGAGTAAAAATTCTTATTTATTGACTTAACGTAAACTCACTTTTATTGATATTTAAAGGTGTATTAAGGGGTGATACGTACTTTTATATGCCTTTTCCGCACTTTGAACAAAGTCGAAAAAACACGATTTTACGCTCACTAGTGAGTAAAAATTCTTATTTCTTGACTTAAGGTAAACTCACTTTTATTAATTTTTAAAGGTGTATTAAGGTGTGATACGTCCATTTACTAGCCTTTTCCGCACTTTGAACAAAGTCGAGAAAACACGATTTTACGCTCACTAGTGAGTAATAATTCTTATTTCTTGACTTAACGTAAACTCACTTTTATTGATATTTAAAGGTGTATTAAGGTGTGATACGTCCATTTATATGCCTTTTCCGCACTTTGAAACAAAGTTGAGAAAAACACGATCTTACGCTCACTAGTGAGTAAAAAATTCTTATTTCTTGACTTAACGTAAACTCACTTTTATTGATATTTAAAGGTGTATTAAGGTGTGATACGTCCATTTTATGTGCCTTTTCCGAACTTTGAACAAAGTCGAGAGAACACTATATTACGATCACTAGTGAGTAAAAATTCTTATTTCTTGACTTAAGGTAAACTCACTTTTATTGATTTTTAAAGGTGTATTAAGGTGTGATACGTCCATTTATGTGCCTTTTCCGCGTTTTAAACAAAGTCGAGGAAACACGATTTTACGCTCACTAGTGAGTAAAAATTCATATTTCATGACTTAACGTAAACACACTTTTATTGATATTTAAAGGTGTATTTAGGTGTGATACGTCCCATTTATTTGCGTTTTCCGCACTTTGAACAAAGTCGAGAAAACACGATTTTACGCTCACTAGTGAGTAAAAATTCTTATTTCATGCCTTAACGTAAACTCACTTTTATTGATATTTAAAGGTGTATTAAGGTGTGATACGTCCCATTTATATGCCTTTTCCGCACTTTGAACAAAGTCGAGAAAACACGATTTTACGCTCACTAGTGAGTTAAAATTCTTATTTCTTGACTTAACGTAAACTCACTTTTATTGATATTTAAAGGTGTATTAAGGTGTGATACGTGCATTTATGTGCCTTTTCCGCGTTTTAAACAAAGTCGAGAAAACACGATTTTACGCTCACTAGTGAGTAAAAATACGTATTTCATGACTTAACGTAAACTCACTTTTATTGATAATTAAAGATGCATTAAGGTGCGATATGTCCATTTATATGCCTTTTCCGCAGTTTGAACAAAATCGAGAAAACACGATTTTACGCTCACTAATGAGTAAAAATTCTTATTCCATGACTTAACGTAAACTCACTTTTATTGATATTTAAAGGTGTATTAAGGTGTGATACGTCCATTTATATGCGTTTTCCGCACTTTGAACAAAGTCGAGAAAACACGATTTTACGCTCACTAGTGAGTAAAAATTCTTATTTCTTGACTTAACGTAAACTCACTTTTATTGATATTTAAAGGTGTATTAAGGTGTGATACGTCCATTTATATGCCTTTTCCGAACTTTGAACAAAGTCGAGAAAACACGATATTACGCTCACTAGTGAGTAAAAATTCTTATTTCTTGACTTAACGTAAACTCACTTTTATTGATTTTTAAAGGTGTATTAAGGTGTGATACGTCCATTTATATGCCTTTTACGCACTTTGAACAAAGTCGAGAAAACACGATTTTACGCTCCCTAGTGAGTAAAAATTCTTATTTCTTGACTTAACGTAAACTCACTTTTATTGATATTTAAAGGTGTATTAAGGTGTGATACGTCCATTTATATGCCTTTTCCGCACTTTGAACAAAGTCGAGAAAACACGATTTTACGCTCACAAGTGAGAAAAAATTCTTATTTCTTGACTTAACGTAAACTCACTTTTATTGATATTTAAAGGTGTATTACGGTGTGATACGTCCATTTATATGCCTTTTCCGCACTTTGAACAAAGTCGAGAAGACACGATTTTACGCTCACTAATGAGTAAAAATTCTTATTCCATGACTTAACGTAAACTCACTTTTATTGATATTTAAAGGTGTATTAAGGTGTGATACGTCCATTTATATGCGTTTTCCGCACTTTGAACAAAGTCGAGAAAACACGATTTTACGCTCACTAGTGAGTAAAAATTCTTATTTCTTGACTTAACGTAAACTCACTTTTATTGATTTTTAAAGGTGTATTAAGGTGTGATACGACAATTTATGTGCCTTTTCCGCACTTGGAACAAAGTCGAGAAAACACGATATTACGCTCACTAGTGAGTAAAAATTCGTATTTCATGACGTAACGTAAACTCACTTTTATTGATATTTAAAGGTGTATTAAGGTGTGATACGTCCATTTATATGCCTTTTCCGCACTTTGAACAAAGTCGAGAAAACACGATTTTACGCTCACTAGTGAGTAAAAATTCTTATTTCTTGACTTAACGTAAACTCACTTTTATTGATATTTAAAGGTGTATTAAGGTGTGATACGTCCATTTATATGCCTTTTCCGCACTTTGAACAAAGTCGAGAAAACACGATTTTACGCTCACTAGTGAGTTAAAATTCTTATTTCTTGACTTAACGTAAACTCACTTTTATTGATATTTAAAGGTGTATTAAGGTGTGATACGTGCATTTATATGCCTTTTCCGCACTTTGAACAAAGTCGAGAAAACACGATTTTACGCTCACTAGTGAGTAAAAATTCTTATTTCTTGACTTAACGTAAACTCACTTTTATTGATATTTAAAGGTGTATTAAGGTGTGATACGTCCATTTATATGCCTTTTCCGCACTTTGAACAAAGTCGAGAAAACACGATTTTACGCTCACTAGTGAGTTAAAATTCTTATTTCTTGACTTAACGTAAACTCACTTTTATTGATATTTAAAGGTGTATTAAGGTGTGATACGTCCATTTATATGCCTTTTCCGCACTTTGAACAAAGTCGAGAAGACACGATTTTACGCTCACTAATGAGTAAAAATTCTTATTCCATGACTTAACGTAAACTCACTTTTATTGATATTTAAAGGTGTATTAAGGTGTGATACGTCCATTTATATGCGTTTTCCGCACTTTGAACAAAGTCGAGAAAACACGATTTTACGCTCACTAGTGAGTAAAAATTCTTATTTCTTGACTTAACGTAAACTCACTTTTATTGATTTTTAAAGGTGTATTAAGGTGTGATACGACAATTTATGTGCCTTTTCCGCACTTGGAACAAAGTCGAGAAAACACGATATTACGCTCACTAGTGAGTAAAAATTCGTATTTCATGACGTAACGTAAACTCACTTTTATTGATATTTAAAGGTGTATTAAGGTGTGATACGTCCATTTATATGCCTTTTCCGCACTTTGAACAAAGTCGAGAAAACACGATTTTACGCTCACTAGTGAGTAAAAATTCTTATTTCTTGACTTAACGTAAACTCACTTTTATTGATATTTAAAGGTGTATTAAGGTGTGATACGTCCATTTATATGCCTTTTCCGCACTTTGAACAAAGTCGAGAAAACACGATTTTACGCTCACTAGTGAGTTAAAATTCTTATTTCTTGACTTAACGTAAACTCACTTTTATTGATATTTAAAGGTGTATTAAGGTGTGATACGTGCATTTATATGCCTTTTCCGCACTTTGAACAAAGTCGAGAAAACACGATTTTACGCTCACTAGTGAGTAAAAATTCTTATTTCTTGACTTAACGTAAACTCACTTTTATTGATATTTAAAGGTGTATTAAGGTGTGATACGTCCATTTATATGCCTTTTCCGCACTTTGAACAAAGTCGAGAAAACACGATTTTACGCTCACTAGTGAGTTAAAATTCTTATTTCTTGACTTAACGTAAACTCACTTTTATTGATATTTAAAGGTGTATTAAGGTGTGATACGTCCATTTATATGCCTTTTCCGCACTTTGAACAAAGTCGAGAAAACACGATTTTACGCTCACTAGTGAGTAAAAATTCTTATTTCTTGACTTAACGTAAACTCACTTTTATTGATATTTAAAGGTGTATTAAGGTGTGATACGTCTATTTATATGCCTTTTCCGCACTTTGAACAAAGTCGAAAAAACACGATCTTACGCTCACTAGTGAGTAAAAATTCTTATTTCTTGACTTAACGTAAACTCACTTTTATTGATAATTAAAGGTGTATTAAGGTGTGATACGTCCATTTATATGCCTTTTCCGAACTTTGAACCAAGTCGAGAAAACACGATATTACGATCACTAGTGAGTAAAAATTCTTATTTCTTGACTTAACGTAAACTCACTTTTATTGATTTTTAAAGGTGTATTAAGGTGTGATACGACAATTTATGTGCCTTTTCCGCACTTTGAACAAAGTCGAGAAAACACAATATTACGCTCACTAGTGAGTAAAAATTCGTATTTCATGACGTAACGTAAACTCACTTTTATTGATATTTAAAGGTGTATTAAGGTGTGATACGTCCATTTATATGCCTTTTCCGCACTTTGAACAAAGTCGAGAAAACACGATTTTACGCTCACTAGTGAGTAAAAATTCTTACTTTTTAACTTAACGTAAACTCACTTTTATTGATTTTTAAAGGTGTATTAAGTTGTGATACGTCCATTTATATGCTTTTCCGCACTTTGAACAAAGTTGAGTAGACACGATCTTACGCTCACTATTGAGTAAAAATTCTTATTTCTTGACTTAACGTAAACTAACTTTTATTGATATTTTAGGTTTATTAAGGTGTGATACGTCCATTTATATGCCTTTTCCGCACTTTGAATAAAGTCGAGAAAACACGATTTTACGCTCACTAGTGAGTAAAAAATTCTTATTTCTTGACTTAACGTAAGCTCACTTTTATTGATATTTAAAGGTGTATTAAGGTGTGATACGTCCATTTATATGCCTTTTCCGCACTTTGAACAAAGTCGAGAAAACACGATTTTACACTCACTAGTGAGTTAAAATTCTTATTTCTTGACTTAACGTAAACTCACTTTTATTGATATTTAAAGGTGTATTAAGGTGTGATACGTGCATTTATGTGCCTTTTCCGCGTTTTAAACAAAGTCGAGAAAACACGATTTTACGCTCACTAGTGAGTAAAAATACGTATTTCATGACTTAACGTAAACTCACTTTTATTGATAATTAAAGATGCATTAAGGTGCGATATGTCCATCTATATGCCTTTTCCGCACTTTGAACAAAATCGAGAAAACACGATTTTACGCTCACTAATGAGTAAAAATTCTTATTCCATGACTTAACGTAAACTCACTTTTATTGATATTTAAAGGTGTATTAAGGTGTGATACGTCCATTTATATGCGTTTTCCGCACTTTGAACAAAGTCGAGAAAACACGATTTTACGCTCACTAGTGAGTAAAAATTCTTATTTCTTGACTTAATGTAAACTCACTTTTATTGATATTTAAAGGTGTATTAAGGTGTGATACATCCATTTATATGCCTTTTCCGCACTTTGAACAAAGTCGAGAAAACACGATTTTACGCTCACAAGTGAGAAAAAATTCTTATTTCTTGACTTAACGTAAACTCACTTTTATTGATATTTAAAGGTGTATTACGGTGTGATACGTCCATTTATATGCCTTTTCCGCACTTTGAACAAAGTCGAGAAGACACGATTTTACGCTCACTAGTGAGTAAAAATTCTTATTTCTTGACTTAACGTAAACTCACTTTTATTAATTTTTAAAGGTGTATTAAGGTGTAATACGTCCATTTATATGCCTTTTCCGCACTTTGAACAAAGTCGAGAAAACACGATCTTACGCTCACTAGTGAGTAAAAATTCGTATTTCATGACCTAACGTAAACTCACTTTTATTGATAATTAAAGATGCATTAAGGTGCGATATGTCCATTTATATGCCTTTTCGCACTTTGAACAAATTCGAGGAAACACGATTTTACGCTCAACAGTCAGTAAAAATGCTTATTTCATGACTTAACCTAAACTCACTATTATTGATATTTAAAGGGTTATTAAGGTGCGATATGTCCATTTATATGCCTTTTCCGCACTTTGAACAAAATCGAGAAAACACGATTTTACGCTCACTAGTGAGTAAAAATTCTTATTTCATGAGTTAACGTAAACTCACCTTTATTGATATTTAAAGGTGTATTAAGGTGTGATACGTCCATTTATATGCATTTTCCGCACTTTGAACAAAGTCGAGAAAACACGATTTTACGCTCACTAGTGAGTAAAAATTCTTATTTCTTGACTTAACGTAAACTCACTTTTATTGATTTTTAAACGTGTATTAAGGTGTGATACGTCCATTTATATGCCTTTTCCGCACTTTGAACAAAGTCGAGAAAACACGATTTTACGCTCACTAGTGAATAAAATATCTTATTTCTTGACTTAACGTAAACTCACTTTTATTGATATTTAAAGGTGTATTAAGGTGTGATACGTCCATTTATATGCCTTTTCCGCACTTTGAACAAAGTCGAGAAAACACGATTTTACGCTCACTAGTGAGTAATAATTCTTATTTCTTGACTTAACGTAAACTCACTTTTATTGATATTTAAAGGTGTATTAAGGTGTGATACGTCCATTTATATGCCTTTTCCGCACTTTGAACAAAGTCGAGAAAACACGATTTTACGCTCACTAGTGAGTTAAAATTCTTATTTCTTGACTTAACGTAAACTCACTTTTATTGATATTTAAAGGTGTATTAAGGTGTGATACGTCCATTTATATGCCTTTTCCGCACTTTGAACAAAGTCGAGAAAACACGATTTTACGCTCACTAGTGAGTAAAAATTCTTATTTCTTGACTTAACGTAAACTCACTTTTATTGATATTTAAAGGTGTATTAAGGTGTGATACGTCTATTTATATGCCTTTTCCGCACTTTGAACAAAGTCGAAAAAACACGATCTTACGCTCACTAGTGAGTAAAAATTCTTATTTCTTGACTTAACGTAAACTCACTTTTATTGATAATTAAAGGTGTATTAAGGTGTGATACGTCCATTTATATGCCTTTTCCGAACTTTGAACCAAGTCGAGAAAACACGATATTACGATCACTAGTGAGTAAAAATTCTTATTTCTTGACTTAACGTAAACTCACTTTTATTGATTTTTAAAGGTGTATTAAGGTGTGATACGACAATTTATGTGCCTTTTCCGCACTTTGAACAAAGTCGAGAAAACACGATATTACGCTCACTAGTGAGTAAAAATTCGTATTTCATGACGTAACGTAAACTCACTTTTATTGATATTTAAAGGTGTATTAAGGTGTGATACGTCCATTTATATGCCTTTTCCGCACTTTGAACAAAGTCGAGAAAACACGATTTTACGCTAACTAATGAGTTAAAATTCTTATTTCTTGACTTAACGTAAACTCACTTTTATTGATATTTAAAGGTGTATTAAGGTGTGATACGTCCATTTATATGCCTTTTCCGAACTTTGAACAAAGTCGAGAAAACACGATCTTACGCTCACTAGTGAGTAAAAATTCGTATTTCATGACTTAACGTAAACTCACTTTTATTGATAATTAAAGATGCATTAAGGTGCGATATGTCCATTTATATGCCTTTTCGCACTTTGAACAAATTCGAGGAAACACGATTTTACGCTCAACAGTCAGTAAAAATGCTTATTTCATGACTTAACCTAAACTCACTATTATTGATATTTAAAGGGTTATTAAGGTGCGATATGTCCATTTATATGCCTTTTCGCACTTTGAACAAATTCGAGGAAACACGATTTTACGCTCAACAGTCAGTAAAAATGCTTATTTCTTGACTCAACGTAAACTCACTTTTATTGATATTTAAAGGTGTATTAAGGTGTGATACGTGCATTTATGTGCCTTTTCCGCGTTTTAAACAAAGTCGAGAAAACACGATTTTACGCTCACTAGTGAGTAAAAATACGTATTTCATGACTTAACGTAAACTCACTTTTATTGATAATTAAAGATGCATTAAGGTGCGATATGTCCATTTATATGCCTTTTCCGCACTTTGAACAAAATCGAGAAAACACGATTTTACGCTCACTAATGAGTAAAAATTCTTATTCCATGACTTAACGTAAACTCACTTTTATTGATATTTAAAGGTGTATTAAGGTGTGATACGTCCATTTATATGCGTTTTCCGCACTTTGAACAAAGTCGAGAAAACACGATTTTACGCTCACTAATGAGTTAAAATTCTTATTTCTTGACTTAACGTAAACTCACTTTTATTGATATTTAAAGGTGTATTAAGGTGTGATACGTCCGTTTATATGCCTTTTCCGAACTTTGAACAAAGTCGAGAAAACACGATATTACGATCACTAGTGAGTAAAAATTCTTATTTCTTGACTTAACGTAAACTCACTTTTATTGATTTTTAAAGGTGTATTAAGGTGTGATACGTCCATTTATGTGCCTTTTCCGCGTTTTAAAAAAAGTCGAGAAAACACGATTTTACGCTCACTAGTGAGTAAAAATTCGTATTTCATGACTTAACGTAAACTCACTTTTATTGATTTTTAAAGGTGTATTAAGGTGTGATACGTCCATTTATGTGCCTTTTCCGCGTTTTAAACAAAGTCGAGGAAACAAGATTTTACGCTCACTAGTGAGTAAAAATTCGTATTTCATGACTTAAAGTAAACTCACTTTTATTGATATTTAAAGGTGTATTAAGGTGTGATACGTCCATTTATATGCGTTTTCCGCACTTTGAACAAAGTCGAGAAAACACGATTTTACGCTCACTAGTGAGTAAAAATTCTTATTTCTTGACTTAACGTAAACTCACTTTTATTGATATTTAAAGGTGTATTAAGGTGTGATACGTCCATTTATATGCCTTTTCCGCGCTTTGAACAAAGTCGAGAAAACACGATTTTACGCTCACTAGTGAGTAAAAATTCTTACTTTTTAACTTAACGTAAACTCACTTTTATTGATTTTTAAAGGTGTATTAAGGTGTGATACGTCCATTTATATGCCTTTTCCGTACTTTAAAAAAAGTCGAGAAAACACGATATTACGCTCACTAGTGAGTTAAAATTCTTATTTCATGACTTAACGTAAACTCACTTTTATTGATATTTAAAGGTGTATTAAGGTGTGATACGTCCATTTATATGCCTTTTCCGCACTTTGAACAAAGTCGAGAAAACACGATTTTACGCTAACTAATGAGTTAAAATTCTTATTTCTTGACTTAACGTAAACTCACTTTTATTGATATTTAAAGGTGTATTAAGGTGTGATACGTCCATTTATATGCCTTTTCCGAACTTTGAACAAAGTCGAGAAAACACGATCTTACGCTCACTAGTGAGTAAAAATTCGTATTTCATGACTTAACGTAAACTCACTTTTATTGATAATTAAAGATGCATTAAGGTGCGATATGTCCATTTATATGCCTTTTCGCACTTTGAACAAATTCGAGGAAACACGATTTTACGCTCAACAGTCAGTAAAAATGCTTATTTCATGACTTAACCTAAACTCACTATTATTGATATTTAAAGGGTTATTAAGGTGCGATATGTCCATTTATATGCCTTTTCGCACTTTGAACAAATTCGAGGAAACACGATTTTACGCTCAACAGTCAGTAAAAATGCTTATTTCTTGACTCAACGTAAACTCACTTTTATTGATATTTAAAGGTGTATTAAGGTGTGATACGTCCATTTATATGCCTTTTCCGCACTTTGAACAAAGTCGAGAAAACACGATTTTACGCTCACTAGTGAGTTAAAATTCTTATTTCTTGACTTAACGTAAACTCACTTTTATTGATATTTAAAGGTGTATTAAGGTGTGATACGTCCATTTATATGCCTTTTCCGCACTTTGAACAAAGTCGAGAAAACACGATTTTACGCTCACTAGTGAGTAAAAATTCTTATTTCTTGACTTAACGTAAACTCACTTTTATTGATATTTAAAGGTGTATTAAGGTGTGATACGTCTATTTATATGCCTTTTCCGCACTTTGAACAAAGTCGAAAAAACACGATCTTACGCTCACTAGTGAGTAAAAATTCTTATTTCTTGACTTAACGTAAACTCACTTTTATTGATAATTAAAGGTGTATTAAGGTGTGATACGTCCATTTATATGCCTTTTCCGAACTTTGAACCAAGTCGAGAAAACACGATATTACGATCACTAGTGAGTAAAAATTCTTATTTCTTGACTTAACGTAAACTCACTTTTATTGATTTTTAAAGGTGTATTAAGGTGTGATACGACAATTTATGTGCCTTTTCCGCACTTTGAACAAAGTCGAGAAAACACGATATTACGCTCACTAGTGAGTAAAAATTCGTCTTTCATGACGTAACGTAAACTCACTTTTATTGATATTTAAAGGTGTATTAAGGTGTGATACGTCCATTTATATGCCTTTTCCGCACTTTGAACAAAGTCGAGAAAACACGATTTTACGCTCACTAGTGAGTAAAAATTCTTACTTTTTAACTTAACGTAAACTCACTTTTATTGATTTTTAAAGGTGTATTAAGGTGTGATACGTCCATTTATATGCCTTTTCCGTACTTTGAAAAAATTCGAGAAAACACGATATTACGCTCACTAGTGAGTTAAAATTCTTATTTCATGACTTAACGTAAACTCACTTTTATTGATATTTAAAGGTGTATTAAGGTGTGATACGTCCATTTATATGCTTTTCCGCACTTTGAACAAAGTTGAGAAAACACGATGTTACGCTCACTAGTGAGTAAAAATTCTTATTTCTTGACTTATCGTAAACTCACTATTGATATTTAAGGTTTATTAAGGTGTGATACGTCCATTTATATGCCTTTTCCGCACTTTGAATAAAGTCGAGAAAACACGATTTTACGCTCACTAGTGAGTAAAAATTCTTATTTCTTTACTTAACGTAAACTCACTTTTATTGATATTTAAAGGTGTATTAAGGTGTGATACGTCCTTTTATATGCCTTTTCCGCACTTTGAACAAAGTCGAGAAAACACGATTTTACGCTCACTAGTGAGTAAAAATTCTTATTTCTTGACTTAACGTAAACTCACATTTATTAATTTTTAAAGGTGTATTAAGGTGTGATACGTCCATTTACTAGCCTTTTCTGCACTTTGAACAAAGTCGAGAAAACACGATTTTACGCTCACTAGTGAGTAAAAATTCTTATTTCTTGACTTAACGTAAACTCACTTTTATTGATATTTAAAGGTGTATTAAGGTGTGATACGTCCATTTATATGCCTTTTCGCACTTTGAACAAAGTCGAGAAAAAACGATATTACGCTCACTAGTGAGTTAAAATTCTCATTTCTTGACTTAACGTAAACTCACTTTTATTGATATTTAAAGGTGTATTAAGGTGTGATACGTCCATTTATATGCTTTTCCGCACTTTGAACAAAGTTGAGAAAACACGATCTTACGCTCACTAGTGAGTAAAAATTCTTATTTCTTGACTTAACGTAAACTCACTTTTATTGATATTTTAGGTTTATTAAGGTGTGATACGTCCATTTATTTGCCTTTTCCGCACTTTGAATAAAGTCGAGAAAACACGATTTTACGCTCACTAGTGAGTAAAAATTCCTATTTCTTGACTTAACGTAATCTCACTTTTATTGATATTCAAAGGTGTATTAAGGTGTGATACGTCCATTTATATGCCTTTTCCGCACTTTGAACAAAGTCGAGAAAACACGATTTTACGCTCACTAGTGAGTAAAAATTCTTACTTTTTAACTTAACGTAAACTCACTTTTATTGATTTTTAAAGGTGTATTAAGTTGTGATACGTCCATTTATATGCTTTTCCGCACTTTGAACAAAGTTGAGTAGACACGATCTTACGCTCACTATTGAGTAAAAATTCTTATTTCTTGACTTAACGTAAACTAACTTTTATTGATATTTTAGGTTTATTAAGGTGTGATACGTCCATTTATATGCCTTTTCCGCACTTTGAATAAAGTCGAGAAAACACGATTTTACGCTCACTAGTGAGTAAAAAATTCTTATTTCTTGACTTAACGTAAGCTCACTTTTATTGATATTTAAAGGTGTATTAAGGTGTGATACGTCCATTTATATGCCTTTTCCGCACTTTGAACAAAGTCGAGAAAACACGATTTTACACTCACTAGTGAGTTAAAATTCTTATTTCTTGACTTAACGTAAACTCACTTTTATTGATATTTAAAGGTGTATTAAGGTGTGATACGTGCATTTATGTGCCTTTTCCGCGTTTTAAACAAAGTCGAGAAAACACGATTTTACGCTCACTAGTGAGTAAAAATACGTATTTCATGACTTAACGTAAACTCACTTTTATTGATAATTAAAGATGCATTAAGGTGCGATATGTCCATCTATATGCCTTTTCCGCACTTTGAACAAAATCGAGAAAACACGATTTTACGCTCACTAATGAGTAAAAATTCTTATTCCATGACTTAACGTAAACTCACTTTTATTGATATTTAAAGGTGTATTAAGGTGTGATACGTCCATTTATATGCGTTTTCCGCACTTTGAACAAAGTCGAGAAAACACGATTTTACGCTCACTAGTGAGTAAAAATTCTTATTTCTTGACTTAATGTAAACTCACTTTTATTGATATTTAAAGGTGTATTAAGGTGTGATACATCCATTTATATGCCTTTTCCGCACTTTGAACAAAGTCGAGAAAACACGATTTTACGCTCACAAGTGAGAAAAAATTCTTATTTCTTGACTTAACGTAAACTCACTTTTATTGATATTTAAAGGTGTATTACGGTGTGATACGTCCATTTATATGCCTTTTCCGCACTTTGAACAAAGTCGAGAAGACACGATTTTACGCTCACTAGTGAGTAAAAATTCTTATTTCTTGACTTAACGTAAACTCACTTTTATTAATTTTTAAAGGTGTATTAAGGTGTAATACGTCCATTTATATGCCTTTTCCGCACTTTGAACAAAGTCGAGAAAACACGATCTTACGCTCACTAGTGAGTAAAAATTCGTATTTCATGACCTAACGTAAACTCACTTTTATTGATAATTAAAGATGCATTAAGGTGCGATATGTCCATTTATATGCCTTTTCGCACTTTGAACAAATTCGAGGAAACACGATTTTACGCTCAACAGTCAGTAAAAATGCTTATTTCATGACTTAACCTAAACTCACTATTATTGATATTTAAAGGGTTATTAAGGTGCGATATGTCCATTTATATGCCTTTTCCGCACTTTGAACAAAATCGAGAAAACACGATTTTACGCTCACTAGTGAGTAAAAATTCTTATTTCATGAGTTAACGTAAACTCACCTTTATTGATATTTAAAGGTGTATTAAGGTGTGATACGTCCATTTATATGCATTTTCCGCACTTTGAACAAAGTCGAGAAAACACGATTTTACGCTCACTAGTGAGTAAAAATTCTTATTTCTTGACTTAACGTAAACTCACTTTTATTGATTTTTAAACGTGTATTAAGGTGTGATACGTCCATTTATATGCCTTTTCCGCACTTTGAACAAAGTCGAGAAAACACGATTTTACGCTCACTAGTGAATAAAATATCTTATTTCTTGACTTAACGTAAACTCACTTTTATTGATATTTAAAGGTGTATTAAGGTGTGATACGTCCATTTATATGCATTTTCCGCACTTTGAACAAAGTCGAGAAAACACGATTTTACGCTCACTAGTGAGTAATAATTCTTATTTCTTGACTTAACGTAAACTCACTTTTATTGATATTTAAAGGTGTATTAAGGTGTGATACGTCCATTTATATGCCTTTTCCGCACTTTGAACAAAGTCGAGAAAACACGATTTTACGCTCACTAGTGAGTTAAAATTCTTATTTCTTGACTTAACGTAAACTCACTTTTATTGATATTTAAAGGTGTATTAAGGTGTGATACGTCCATTTATATGCCTTTTCCGCACTTTGAACAAAGTCGAGAAAACACGATTTTACGCTCACTAGTGAGTAAAAATTCTTATTTCTTGACTTAACGTAAACTCACTTTTATTGATATTTAAAGGTGTATTAAGGTGTGATACGTCTATTTATATGCCTTTTCCGCACTTTGAACAAAGTCGAAAAAACACGATCTTACGCTCACTAGTGAGTAAAAATTCTTATTTCTTGACTTAACGTAAACTCACTTTTATTGATAATTAAAGGTGTATTAAGGTGTGATACGTCCATTTATATGCCTTTTCCGAACTTTGAACCAAGTCGAGAAAACACGATATTACGATCACTAGTGAGTAAAAATTCTTATTTCTTGACTTAACGTAAACTCACTTTTATTGATTTTTAAAGGTGTATTAAGGTGTGATACGACAATTTATGTGCCTTTTCCGCACTTTGAACAAAGTCGAGAAAACACGATATTACGCTCACTAGTGAGTAAAAATTCGTATTTCATGACGTA
Source organism: Deroplatys truncata (assembly GCA_030765065.1). Lineage (NCBI taxonomy): Eukaryota > Metazoa > Arthropoda > Insecta > Mantodea > Mantidae > Deroplatys > Deroplatys truncata. The sequence continues at coordinate 140,670 of JAUKNL010000360.1, forward strand.
ACGTAAACTCACTTTTATTGATATTTAAAGGTGTATTAAGGTGTGATACGTCCATTTATATGCCTTTTCCGCACTTTGAACAAAGTCGAGAAAACACGATTTTACGCTAACTAATGAGTTAAAATTCTTATTTCTTGACTTAACGTAAACTCACTTTTATTGATATTTAAAGGTGTATTAAGGTGTGATACGTCCATTTATATGCCTTTTCCGAACTTTGAACAAAGTCGAGAAAACACGATCTTACGCTCACTAGTGAGTAAAAATTCGTATTTCATGACTTAACGTAAACTCACTTTTATTGATAATTAAAGATGCATTAAGGTGCGATATGTCCATTTATATGCCTTTTCGCACTTTGAACAAATTCGAGGAAACACGATTTTACGCTCAACAGTCAGTAAAAATGCTTATTTCATGACTTAACCTAAACTCACTATTATTGATATTTAAAGGGTTATTAAGGTGCGATATGTCCATTTATATGCCTTTTCGCACTTTGAACAAATTCGAGGAAACACGATTTTACGCTCAACAGTCAGTAAAAATGCTTATTTCTTGACTCAACGTAAACTCACATTTATTGATATTTAAAGGTGTATTAAGGTGTGATACGTGCATTTATGTGCCTTTTCCGCGTTTTAAACAAAGTCGAGAAAACACGATTTTACGCTCACTAGTGAGTAAAAATACGTATTTCATGACTTAACGTAAACTCACTTTTATTGATAATTAAAGATGCATTAAGGTGCGATATGTCCATTTATATGCCTTTTCCGCACTTTGAACAAAATCGAGAAAACACGATTTTACGCTCACTAATGAGTAAAAATTCTTATTCCATGACTTAACGTAAACTCACTTTTATTGATATTTAAAGGTGTATTAAGGTGTGATACGTCCATTTATATGCGTTTTCCGCACTTTGAACAAAGTCGAGAAAACACGATTTTACGCTCACTAATGAGTTAAAATTCTTATTTCTTGACTTAACGTAAACTCACTTTTATTGATATTTAAAGGTGTATTAAGGTGTGATACGTCCGTTTATATGCCTTTTCCGAACTTTGAACAAAGTCGAGAAAACACGATATTACGATCACTAGTGAGTAAAAATTCTTATTTCTTGACTTAACGTAAACTCACTTTTATTGATTTTTAAAGGTGTATTAAGGTGTGATACGTCCATTTATGTGCCTTTTCCGCGTTTTAAAAAAAGTCGAGAAAACACGATTTTACGCTCACTAGTGAGTAAAAATTCGTATTTCATGACTTAACGTAAACTCACTTTTATTGATTTTTAAAGGTGTATTAAGGTGTGATACGTCCATTTATGTGCCTTTTCCGCGTTTTAAACAAAGTCGAGGAAACAAGATTTTACGCTCACTAGTGAGTAAAAATTCGTATTTCATGACTTAAAGTAAACTCACTTTTATTGATATTTAAAGGTGTATTAAGGTGTGATACGTCCATTTATATGCGTTTTCCGCACTTTGAACAAAGTCGAGAAAACACGATTTTACGCTCACTAGTGAGTAAAAATTCTTATTTCTTGACTTAACGTAAACTCACTTTTATTGATATTTAAAGGTGTATTAAGGTGTGATACGTCCATTTATATGCCTTTTCCGCGCTTTGAACAAAGTCGAGAAAACACGATTTTACGCTCACTAGTGAGTAAAAATTCTTACTTTTTAACTTAACGTAAACTCACTTTTATTGATTTTTAAAGGTGTATTAAGGTGTGATACGTCCATTTATATGCCTTTTCCGTACTTTAAAAAAAGTCGAGAAAACACGATATTACGCTCACTAGTGAGTTAAAATTCTTATTTCATGACTTAACGTAAACTCACTTTTATTGATATTTAAAGGTGTATTAAGGTGTGATACGTCCATTTATATGCCTTTTCCGCACTTTGAACAAAGTCGAGAAAACACGATTTTACGCTAACTAATGAGTTAAAATTCTTATTTCTTGACTTAACGTAAACTCACTTTTATTGATATTTAAAGGTGTATTAAGGTGTGATACGTCCATTTATATGCCTTTTCCGAACTTTGAACAAAGTCGAGAAAACACGATCTTACGCTCACTAGTGAGTAAAAATTCGTATTTCATGACTTAACGTAAACTCACTTTTATTGATAATTAAAGATGCATTAAGGTGCGATATGTCCATTTATATGCCTTTTCGCACTTTGAACAAATTCGAGGAAACACGATTTTACGCTCAACAGTCAGTAAAAATGCTTATTTCATGACTTAACCTAAACTCACTATTATTGATATTTAAAGGGTTATTAAGGTGCGATATGTCCATTTATATGCCTTTTCGCACTTTGAACAAATTCGAGGAAACACGATTTTACGCTCAACAGTCAGTAAAAATGCTTATTTCTTGACTCAACGTAAACTCACTTTTATTGATATTTAAAGGTGTATTAAGGTGTGATACGTCCATTTATATGCCTTTTCCGCACTTTGAACAAAGTCGAGAAAACACGATTTTACGCTCACTAGTGAGTTAAAATTCTTATTTCTTGACTTAACGTAAACTCACTTTTATTGATATTTAAAGGTGTATTAAGGTGTGATACGTCCATTTATATGCCTTTTCCGCACTTTGAACAAAGTCGAGAAAACACGATTTTACGCTCACTAGTGAGTAAAAATTCTTATTTCTTGACTTAACGTAAACTCACTTTTATTGATATTTAAAGGTGTATTAAGGTGTGATACGTCTATTTATATGCCTTTTCCGCACTTTGAACAAAGTCGAAAAAACACGATCTTACGCTCACTAGTGAGTAAAAATTCTTATTTCTTGACTTAACGTAAACTCACTTTTATTGATAATTAAAGGTGTATTAAGGTGTGATACGTCCATTTATATGCCTTTTCCGAACTTTGAACCAAGTCGAGAAAACACGATATTACGATCACTAGTGAGTAAAAATTCTTATTTCTTGACTTAACGTAAACTCACTTTTATTGATTTTTAAAGGTGTATTAAGGTGTGATACGACAATTTATGTGCCTTTTCCGCACTTTGAACAAAGTCGAGAAAACACGATATTACGCTCACTAGTGAGTAAAAATTCGTCTTTCATGACGTAACGTAAACTCACTTTTATTGATATTTAAAGGTGTATTAAGGTGTGATACGTCCATTTATATGCCTTTTCCGCACTTTGAACAAAGTCGAGAAAACACGATTTTACGCTCACTAGTGAGTAAAAATTCTTACTTTTTAACTTAACGTAAACTCACTTTTATTGATTTTTAAAGGTGTATTAAGGTGTGATACGTCCATTTATATGCCTTTTCCGTACTTTGAAAAAATTCGAGAAAACACGATATTACGCTCACTAGTGAGTTAAAATTCTTATTTCATGACTTAACGTAAACTCACTTTTATTGATATTTAAAGGTGTATTAAGGTGTGATACGTCCATTTATATGCTTTTCCGCACTTTGAACAAAGTTGAGAAAACACGATGTTACGCTCACTAGTGAGTAAAAATTCTTATTTCTTGACTTATCGTAAACTCACTATTGATATTTAAGGTTTATTAAGGTGTGATACGTCCATTTATATGCCTTTTCCGCACTTTGAATAAAGTCGAGAAAACACGATTTTACGCTCACTAGTGAGTAAAAATTCTTATTTCTTTACTTAACGTAAACTCACTTTTATTGATATTTAAAGGTGTATTAAGGTGTGATACGTCCTTTTATATGCCTTTTCCGCACTTTGAACAAAGTCGAGAAAACACGATTTTACGCTCACTAGTGAGTAAAAATTCTTATTTCTTGACTTAACGTAAACTCACATTTATTAATTTTTAAAGGTGTATTAAGGTGTGATACGTCCATTTACTAGCCTTTTCTGCACTTTGAACAAAGTCGAGAAAACACGATTTTACGCTCACTAGTGAGTAAAAATTCTTATTTCTTGACTTAACGTAAACTCACTTTTATTGATATTTAAAGGTGTATTAAGGTGTGATACGTCCATTTATATGCCTTTTCGCACTTTGAACAAAGTCGAGAAAAAACGATATTACGCTCACTAGTGAGTTAAAATTCTCATTTCTTGACTTAACGTAAACTCACTTTTATTGATATTTAAAGGTGTATTAAGGTGTGATACGTCCATTTATATGCTTTTCCGCACTTTGAACAAAGTTGAGAAAACACGATCTTACGCTCACTAGTGAGTAAAAATTCTTATTTCTTGACTTAACGTAAACTCACTTTTATTGATATTTTAGGTTTATTAAGGTGTGATACGTCCATTTATTTGCCTTTTCCGCACTTTGAATAAAGTCGAGAAAACACGATTTTACGCTCACTAGTGAGTAAAAATTCCTATTTCTTGACTTAACGTAATCTCACTTTTATTGATATTCAAAGGTGTATTAAGGTGTGATACGTCCATTTATATGCCTTTTCCGCACTTTGAACAAAGTCGAGAAAACACGATCTTACGCTCACTAGTGAGTAAAAATTCGTATTTCATGACCTAACGTAAACTCACTTTTATTGATAATTAAAGATGCATTAAGGTGCGATATGTCCATTTATATGCCTTTTCGCACTTTGAACAAATTCGAGGAAACACGATTTTACGCTCAACAGTCAGTAAAAATGCTTATTTCATGACTTAACCTAAACTCACTATTATTGATATTTAAAGGGTTATTAAGGTGCGATATGTCCATTTATATGCCTTTTCCGCACTTTGAACAAAATCGAGAAAACACGATTTTACGCTCACTAGTGAGTAAAAATTCTTATTTCATGAGTTAACGTAAACTCACCTTTATTGATATTTAAAGGTGTATTAAGGTGTGATACGTCCATTTATATGCATTTTCCGCACTTTGAACAAAGTCGAGAAAACACGATTTTACGCTCACTAGTGAGTAAAAATTCTTATTTCTTGACTTAACGTAAACTCACTTTTATTGATTTTTAAACGTGTATTAAGGTGTGATACGTCCATTTATATGCCTTTTCCGCACTTTGAACAAAGTCGAGAAAACACGATTTTACGCTCACTAGTGAATAAAATATCTTATTTCTTGACTTAACGTAAACTCACTTTTATTGATATTTAAAGGTGTATTAAGGTGTGATACGTCCATTTATATGCCTTTTCCGCACTTTGAACAAAGTCGAGAAAACACGATTTTACGCTCACTAGTGAGTAAAAATTCTTATTTCTTGACTTAGCGTAAACTCACTTTTATTGATATTTAAAGGTGTATTAAGGTGTGATACGTCCATTTATATGCCTTTTCCGCACTTTGAACAAAGTCGAGAAAACACGATTTTACGCTCACTAGTGAGTTAAAATTCTTATTTCTTGACTTAACGTAAACTCACTTTTATTGATATTTAAAGGTGTATTAAGGTGTGATACGTCCATTTATATGCCTTTTCCGCACTTTGAACAAAGTCGAGAAAACACGATTTTACGCTCACTAGTGAGTTAAAATTCTTATTTCTTGACTTAACGTAAACTCACTTTTATTGATATTTAAAGGTGTATTAAGGTGTGATACGTGCATTTATGTGCCTTTTCCGCGTTTTAAACAAAGTCGAGAAAACACGATTTTACGCTCACTAGTGAGTAAAAATACGTATTTCATGACTTAACGTAAACTCACTTTTATTGATAATTAAAGATGCATTAAGGTGCGATATGTCCATTTATATGCCTTTTCCGCACTTTGAACAAAATCGAGAAAACACGATTTTACGCTCACTAATGAGTAAAAATTCTTATTCCATGACTTAACGTAAACTCACTTTTATTGATATTTAAAGGTGTATTAAGGTGTGATACGTCCATTTATATGCGTTTTCCGCACTTTGAACAAAGTCGAGAAAACACGATTTTACGCTCACTAATGAGTTAAAATTCTTATTTCTTGACTTAACGTAAACTCACTTTTATTGATATTTAAAGGTGTATTAAGGTGTGATACGTCCATTTATATGCCTTTTCCGAACTTTGAACAAAGTCGAGAAAACACGATATTACGATCACTAGTGAGTAAAAATTCTTATTTCTTGACTTAACGTAAACTCACTTTTATTGATTTTTAAAGGTGTATTAAGGTGTGATACGTCCATTTATGTGCCTTTTCCGCGTTTTAAAAAAAGTCGAGAAAACACGATTTTACGCTCACTAGTGAGTAAAAATTCGTATTTCATGACTTAACGTAAACTCACTTTTATTGATTTTTAAAGGTGTATTAAGGTGTGATACGTCCATTTATGTGCCTTTTCCGCGTTTTAAACAAAGTCGAGGAAACAAGATTTTACGCTCACTAGTGAGTAAAAATTCGTATTTCATGACTTAAAGTAAACTCACTTTTATTGATATTTAAAGGTGTGTTAAGGTGTGATACGTCCATTTATATGCGTTTTCCGCACTTTGAACAAAGTCGAGAAAACACGATTTTACGCTCACTAGTGAGTAAAAATTCTTATTTCTTGACTTAACGTAAACTCACTTTTATTGATATTTAAAGGTGTATTAAGGTGTGATACGTCCATTTATATGCCTTTTCCGCGCTTTGAACAAAGTCGAGAAAACACGATTTTACGCTCACTAGTGAGTAAAAATTCTTACTTTTTAACTTAACGTAAACTCACTTTTATTGATTTTTAAAGGTGTATTAAGGTGTGATACGTCCATTTATATGCCTTTTCCGTACTTTAAAAAAAGTCGAGAAAACACGATATTACGCTCACTAGTGAGTTAAAATTCTTATTTCATGACTTAACGTAAACTCACTTTTATTGATATTTAAAGGTGTATTAAGGTGTGATACGTCCATTTATATGCCTTTTCCGCACTTTGAACAAAGTCGAGAAAACACGATTTTACGCTCACTAATGAGTTAAAATTCTTATTTCTTGACTTAACGTAAACTCACTTTTATTGATATTTAAAGGTGTATTAAGGTGTGATACGTCCATTTATATGCCTTTTCCGAACTTTGAACAAAGTCGAGAAAACACGATCTTACGCTCACTAGTGAGTAAAAATTCGTATTTCATGACTTAACGTAAACTCACTTTTATTGATAATTAAAGATGCATTAAGGTGCGATATGTCCATTTATATGCCTTTTCGCACTTTGAACAAATTCGAGGAAACACGATTTTACGCTCAACAGTCAGTAAAAATGCTTATTTCATGACTTAACCTAAACTCACTATTATTGATATTTAAAGGGTTATTAAGGTGCGATATGTCCATTTATATGCCTTTTCGCACTTTGAACAAATTCGAGGAAACACGATTTTACGCTCAACAGTCAGTAAAAATGCTTATTTCTTGACTTAACGTAAACTCACTTTTATTGATATTTAAAGGTGTATTAAGGTGTGATACGTCCATTTATATGCCTTTTCCGCACTTTGAACAAAGTCGAGAAAACACGATTTTACGCTCACTAGTGAGTTAAAATTCTTATTTCTTGACTTAACGTAAACTCACTTTTATTGATATTTAAAGGTGTATTAAGGTGTGATACGTCCATTTATATGCCTTTTCCGCACTTTGAACAAAGTCGAGAAAACACGATTTTACGCTCACTAGTGAGTAAAAATTCTTATTTCTTGACTTAACGTAAACTCACTTTTATTGATATTTAAAGGTGTATTAAGGTGTGATACGTCTATTTATATGCCTTTTCCGCACTTTGAACAAAGTCGAAAAAACACGATCTTACGCTCACTAGTGAGTAAAAATTCTTATTTCTTGACTTAACGTAAACTCACTTTTATTGATAATTAAAGGTGTATTAAGGTGTGATACGTCCATTTATATGCCTTTTCCGAACTTTGAACCAAGTCGAGAAAACACGATATTACGCTCACTAGTGAGTAAAAATTCGTCTTTCATGACGTAACGTAAACTCACTTTTATTGATATTTAAAGGTGTATTAAGGTGTGATACGTCCATTTATATGCCTTTTCCGCACTTTGAACAAAGTCGAGAAAACACGATTTTACGCTCACTAGTGAGTAAAAATTCTTACTTTTTAACTTAACGTAAACTCACTTTTATTGATTTTTAAAGGTGTATTAAGGTGTGATACGTCCATTTATATGCCTTTTCCGTACTTTGAAAAAATTCGAGAAAACACGATATTACGCTCACTAGTGAGTTAAAATTCTTATTTCATGACTTAACGTAAACTCACTTTTATTGATATTTAAAGGTGTATTAAGGTGTGATACGTCCATTTATATGCTTTTCCGCACTTTGAACAAAGTTGAGAAAACACGATGTTACGCTCACTAGTGAGTAAAAATTCTTATTTCTTGACTTATCGTAAACTCACTATTGATATTTAAGGTTTATTAAGGTGTGATACGTCCATTTATATGCCTTTTCCGCACTTTGAATAAAGTCGAGAAAACACGATTTTACGCTCACTAGTGAGTAAAAATTCTTATTTCTTTACTTAACGTAAACTCACTTTTATTGATATTTAAAGGTGTATTAAGGTGTGATACGTCCTTTTATATGCCTTTTCCGCACTTTGAACAAAGTCGAGAAAACACGATTTTACGCTCACTAGTGAGTAAAAATTCTTATTTCTTGACTTAACGTAAACTCACATTTATTAATTTTTAAAGGTGTATTAAGGTGTGATACGTCCATTTACTAGCCTTTTCTGCACTTTGAACAAAGTCGAGAAAACACGATTTTACGCTCACTAGTGAGTAAAAATTCTTATTTCTTGACTTAACGTAAACTCACTTTTATTGATATTTAAAGGTGTATTAAGGTGTGATACGTCCATTTATATGCCTTTTCGCACTTTGAACAAAGTCGAGAAAAAACGATATTACGCTCACTAGTGAGTTAAAATTCTCATTTCTTGACTTAACGTAAACTCACTTTTATTGATATTTAAAGGTGTATTAAGGTGTGATACGTCCATTTATATGCTTTTCCGCACTTTGAACAAAGTTGAGAAAACACGATCTTACGCTCACTAGTGAGTAAAAATTCTTATTTCTTGACTTAACGTAAACTCACTTTTATTGATATTTTAGGTTTATTAAGGTGTGATACGTCCATTTATTTGCCTTTTCCGCACTTTGAATAAAGTCGAGAAAACACGATTTTACGCTCACTAGTGAGTAAAAATTCCTATTTCTTGACTTAACGTAATCTCACTTTTATTGATATTCAAAGGTGTATTAAGGTGTGATACGTCCATTTATATGCCTTTTCCGCACTTTGAACAAAGTCGAGAAAACACGATCTTACGCTCACTAGTGAGTAAAAATTCGTATTTCATGACCTAACGTAAACTCACTTTTATTGATAATTAAAGATGCATTAAGGTGCGATATGTCCATTTATATGCCTTTTCGCACTTTGAACAAATTCGAGGAAACACGATTTTACGCTCAACAGTCAGTAAAAATGCTTATTTCATGACTTAACCTAAACTCACTATTATTGATATTTAAAGGGTTATTAAGGTGCGATATGTCCATTTATATGCCTTTTCCGCACTTTGAACAAAATCGAGAAAACACGATTTTACGCTCACTAGTGAGTAAAAATTCTTATTTCATGAGTTAACGTAAACTCACCTTTATTGATATTTAAAGGTGTATTAAGGTGTGATACGTCCATTTATATGCATTTTCCGCACTTTGAACAAAGTCGAGAAAACACGATTTTACGCTCACTAGTGAGTAAAAATTCTTATTTCTTGACTTAACGTAAACTCACTTTTATTGATTTTTAAACGTGTATTAAGGTGTGATACGTCCATTTATATGCCTTTTCCGCACTTTGAACAAAGTCGAGAAAACACGATTTTACGCTCACTAGTGAATAAAATATCTTATTTCTTGACTTAACGTAAACTCACTTTTATTGATATTTAAAGGTGTATTAAGGTGTGATACGTCCATTTATATGCCTTTTCCGCACTTTGAACAAAGTCGAGAAAACACGATTTTACGCTCACTAGTGAGTAAAAATTCTTATTTCTTGACTTAACGTAAACTCACTTTTATTGATATTTAAAGGTGTATTAAGGTGTGATACGTCCATTTATATGCCTTTTCCGCACTTTGAACAAAGTCGAGAAAACACGATTTTACGCTCACTAGTGAGTTAAAATTCTTATTTCTTGACTTAACGTAAACTCACTTTTATTGATATTTAAAGGTGTATTAAGGTGTGATACGTCCATTTATATGCCTTTTCCGCACTTTGAACAAAGTCGAGAAAACACGATTTTACGCTCACTAGTGAGTAAAAATTCTTATTTCTTGACTTAACGTAAACTCACTTTTATTGATATTTAAAGGTGTATTAAGGTGTGATACGTCTATTTATATGCCTTTTCCGCACTTTGAACAAAGTCGAAAAAACACGATCTTACGCTCACTAGTGAGTAAAAATTCTTATTTCTTGACTTAACGTAAACTCACTTTTATTGATAATTAAAGGTGTATTAAGGTGTGATACGTCCATTTATATGCCTTTTCCGAACTTTGAACCAAGTCGAGAAAACACGATATTACGATCACTAGTGAGTAAAAATTCTTATTTCTTGACTTAACGTAAACTCACTTTTATTGATTTTTAAAGGTGTATTAAGGTGTGATACGACAATTTATGTGCCTTTTCCGCACTTTGAACAGAGTCGAGAAAACACGATATTACGCTCACTAGTGAGTAAAAATTCGTATTTCATGACGTAACGTAAACTCACTTTTATTGATATTTAAAGGTGTATTAAGGTGTGATACGTCCATTTATATGCCTTTTCCGCACTTTGAACAAAGTCGAGAAAACACGATTTTACGCTCACTAGTGAGTAAAAATTCTTACTTTTTAACTTAACGTAAACTCACTTTTATTGATTCTTAAAGGTGTATTAAGGTGTGATACGTCCATTTATATGCTTTTCCGCACTTTGAACAAAGTTGAGAAGACACGATCTTACGCTCACTATTGAGTAAAAATTCTTATTTCTTGACTTAACGTAAACTAACTTTTATTGACATTTTAGGTTTATTAAGGTGTGATACGTCCATTTATATGCCTTTTCCGCACTTTGAATAAAGTCGAGAAAACACGATTTTACGCTCACTAGTGAGTAAAAAATTCTTATTTCTTGACTTAACGTAAGCTCACTTTTATTGATATTTAAAGGTGTATTAAGGTGTGATACGTCCATTTATATGCCTTTTCCGCACTTTGAACAAAGTCGAGAAAACACGATTTTACGCTCACTAGTGAGTTAAAATTCTTATTTCTTGACTTAACGTAAACTCACTTTTATTGATATTTAAAGGTGTATTAAGGTGTGATACGTGCATTTATGTGCCTTTTCCGCGTTTTAAACAAAGTCGAGAAAACACGATTTTACGCTCACTAGTGAGTAAAAATACGTATTTCATGACTTAACGTAAACTCACTTTTATTGATAATTAAAGATGCATTAAGGTGCGATATGTCCATTTATATGCCTTTTCCGCACTTTGAACAAAATCGAGAAAACACGATTTTACGCTCACTAATGAGTAAAAATTCTTATTCCATGACTTAACGTAAACTCACTTTTATTGATATTTAAAGGTGTATTAAGGTGTGATACGTCCATTTATATGCGTTTTCCGCACTTTGAACAAAGTCGAGAAAACACGATTTTACGCTCACTAATGAGTTAAAATTCTTATTTCTTGACTTAACGTAAACTCACTTTTATTGATATTTAAAGGTGTATTAAGGTGTGATACGTCCATTTATATGCCTTTTCCGAACTTTGAACAAAGTCGAGAAAACACGATATTACGATCACTAGTGAGTAAAAATTCTTATTTCTTGACTTAACGTAAACTCACTTTTATTGATTTTTAAAGGTGTATTAAGGTGTGATACGTCCATTTATGTGCCTTTTCCGCGTTTTAAAAAAAGTCGAGAAAACACGATTTTACGCTCACTAGTGAGTAAAAATTCGTATTTCATGACTTAACGTAAACTCACTTTTATTGATTTTTAAAGGTGTATTAAGGTGTGATACGTCCATTTATGTGCCTTTTCCGCGTTTTAAACAAAGTCGAGGAAACAAGATTTTACGCTCACTAGTGAGTAAAAATTCGTATTTCATGACTTAAGGTAAACTCACTTTTATTGATATTTAAAGGTGTATTAAGGTGTGATACGTCCATTTATATGCGTTTTCCGCACTTTGAACAAAGTCGAGAAAACACGATTTACGCTCACTAGTGAGTAAAAATTCTTATTTCTTGACTTAACGTAAACTCACTTTTATTGATATTTAAAGGTGTATTAAGGTGTGATACGTCCATTTATATGCCTTTTCCGCGCTTTGAACAAAGTCGAGAAAACACGATTTTACGCTCACTAGTGAGTAAAAATTCTTACTTTTTAACTTAACGTAAACTCACTTTTATTGATTTTTAAAGGTGTATTAAGGTGTGATACGTCCATTTATATGCCTTTTCCGTACTTTAAAAAAAGTCGAGAAAACACGATATTACGCTCACTAGTGAGTTAAAATTCTTATTTCATGACTTAACGTAAACTCACTTTTATTGATATTTAAAGGTGTATTAAGGTGTGATACGTCCATTTATATGCCTTTTCCGCACTTTGAACAAAGTCGAGAAAACACGATTTTACGCTCACTAATGAGTTAAAATTCTTATTTCTTGACTTAACGTAAACTCACTTTTATTGATATTTAAAGGTGTATTAAGGTGTGATACGTCCATTTATATGCCTTTTCCGAACTTTGAACAAAGTCGAGAAAACACGATCTTACGCTCACTAGTGAGTAAAAATTCGTATTTCATGACTTAACGTAAACTCACTTTTATTGATAATTAAAGATGCATTAAGGTGCGATATGTCCATTTATATGCCTTTTCGCACTTTGAACAAATTCGAGGAAACACGATTTTACGCTCAACAGTCAGTAAAAATGCTTATTTCATGACTTAACCTAAACTCACTATTATTGATATTTAAAGGGTTATTAAGGTGCGATATGTCCATTTATATGCCTTTTCGCACTTTGAACAAATTCGAGGAAACACGATTTTACGCTCAACAGTCAGTAAAAATGCTTATTTCTTGACTTAACGTAAACTCACTTTTATTGATATTTAAAGGTGTATTAAGGTGTGATACGTCCATTTATATGCCTTTTCCGCACTTTGAACAAAGTCGAGAAAACACGATTTTACGCTCACTAGTGAGTTAAAATTCTTATTTCTTGACTTAACGTAAACTCACTTTTATTGATATTTAAAGGTGTATTAAGGTGTGATACGTCCATTTATATGCCTTTTCCGCACTTTGAACAAAGTCGAGAAAACACGATTTTACGCTCACTAGTGAGTAAAAATTCTTATTTCTTGACTTAACGTAAACTCACTTTTATTGATATTTAAAGGTGTATTAAGGTGTGATACGTCTATTTATATGCCTTTTCCGCACTTTGAACAAAGTCGAAAAAACACGATCTTACGCTCACTAGTGAGTAAAAATTCTTATTTCTTGACTTAACGTAAACTCACTTTTATTGATAATTAAAGGTGTATTAAGGTGTGATACGTCCATTTATATGCCTTTTCCGAACTTTGAACCAAGTCGAGAAAACACGATATTACGATCACTAGTGAGTAAAAATTCTTATTTCTTGACTTAACGTAAACTCACTTTTATTGATTTTTAAAGGTGTATTAAGGTGTGATACGACAATTTATGTGCCTTTTCCGCACTTTGAACAAAGTCGAGAAAACACGATATTACGCTCACTAGTGAGTAAAAATTCGTATTTCATGACGTAACGTAAACTCACTTTTATTGATATTTAAAGGTGTATTAAGGTGTGATACGTCCATTTATATGCCTTTTCCGCACTTTGAACAAAGTCGAGAAAACACGATTTTACGCTCACTAGTGAGTAAAAATTCTTACTTTTTAACTTAACGTAAACTCACTTTTATTGATTTTTAAAGGTGTATTAAGGTGTGATACGTCCATTTATATGCCTTTTCCGTACTTTGAAAAAATTCGAGAAAACACGATATTACGCTCACTAGTGAGTTAAAATTCTTATTTCATGACTTAACGTAAACTCACTTTTATTGATATTTAAAGGTGTATTAAGGTGTGATACGTCCATTTATATGCTTTTCCGCACTATGAACAAAGTTGAGAAAACACGATGTTACGCTCACTAGTGAGTAAAAATTCTTATTTCTTGACTTATCGTAAACTCACTATTGATATTTAAGGTTTATTAAGGTGTGATACGTCCATTTATATGCCTTTTCCGCACTTTGAATAAAGTCGAGAAAACACGATTTTACGCTCACTAGTGAGTAAAAATTCTTATTTCTTTACTTAACGTAAACTCACTTTTATTGATATTTAAAGGTGTATTAAGGTGTGATACGTCCTTTTATATGCCTTTTCCGCACTTTGAACAAAGTCGAGAAAACACGATTTTACGCTCACTAGTGAGTAAAAATTCTTATTTCTTGACTTAACGTAAACTCACATTTATTAATTTTTAAAGGTGTATTAAGGTGTGATACGTCCATTTACTAGCCTTTTCTGCACTTTGAACAAAGTCGAGAAAACACGATTTTACGCTCACTAGTGAGTAAAAATTCTTATTTCTTGACTTAACGTAAACTCACTTTTATTGATATTTAAAGGTGTATTAAGGTGTGATACGTCCATTTATATGCCTTTTCGCACTTTGAACAAAGTCGAGAAAAAACGATATTACGCTCACTAGTGAGTTAAAATTCTCATTTCTTGACTTAACGTAAACTCACTTTTATTGATATTTAAAGGTGTATTAAGGTGTGATACGTCCATTTATATGCTTTTCCGCACTTTGAACAAAGTTGAGAAAACACGATCTTACGCTCACTAGTGAGTAAAAATTCTTATTTCTTGACTTAACGTAAACTCACTTTTATTGATATTTTAGGTTTATTAAGGTGTGATACGTCCATTTATTTGCCTTTTCCGCACTTTGAATAAAGTCGAGAAAACACGATTTTACGCTCACTAGTGAGTAAAAATTCCTATTTCTTGACTTAACGTAATCTCACTTTTATTGATATTCAAAGGTGTATTAAGGTGTGATACGTCCATTTATATGCCTTTTCCGCACTTTGAACAAAGTCGAGAAAACACGATTTTACGCTCACTAGTGAGTAAAAATTCTTATTTCTTGACTTAACGTAAACTCACTTTTATTGATATTTAAAGGTTTATTACGGTGTGATACGTCCATTTATATGCCTATTCCGCAGTTTGAACAAATTCGAGAAAACACGATTTTACGCTCACTAGTGAGTAAAAATTCTTATTTCTTGACTTAACGTAAACTCACTTTTATTAATTTTTAAAGGTGTATTAAGGTGTGATACGTCCATTTATTAGCCTTTTGCGCACTTTGAACAAAGTCGAGAAAACACGATTTTACGCTCACTAGTGAGTGAAAATTCTTATTTCTTGACTTAACTTAAACTCAGTTTTATTGATATTTAAAGATGCATTAAGGTGTGATATGTCCATTCATATGCCTTTTCCGCACTTTGAACAAGCTCGAGAAAACACGATATTACGCTCACTACTGAGTAAAAGTTCTTATTTCATGACTTAACGTAAACTAACTTTTATTGATTTTTAAAAGTGTATTAAGGTGTGATACGTCCATTTATATGCCTTTTCCGCACTTTGAACAAAGTCGAGAAAACACGATTTTACGCTCACTAGTGAGTAAAAATTCTTATTTCTTGACTTAACGTAAACTCACTTTTATTGATATTTAAAGGTGTATTAAGGTGTGATACGTCCATTTATATGCCTTTTCCGCACTTTGAACAAAGTCGAGGAAACACGATTTTACGCTCACTAATGAGTTAAAATTCTTATTTCTTGACTTAACGTAAACTCACTTTTATTGATATTTAAAGGTGTATTAAGGTGTGATACGTCCATTTATATGCCTTTTCCGAACTTTGAACAAAGTCGAGAAAACACGATATTACGATCACTAGTGAGTAAAAATTCTTATTTCTTGACTTAACGTAAACTCACTTTTATTGATTTTTAAAGGTGTATTAAGGTGTGATACGTCCATTTATGTGCCTTTTCCGCGTTTTAAAAAAAGTCGAGAAAACACGATTTTACGCTCACTAGTGAGTAAAAATTCGTATTTCATGACTTAACGTAAACTCACTTTTATTGATTTTTAAAGGTGTATTAAGGTGTGATACGTCCATTTATGTGTCTTTTCCGCGTTTTAAACAAAGTCGAGGAAACAAAATTTTACGCTCACTAGTGAGTAAAAATTCGTATTTCATGACCTAAGGTAAACTCACTTTTATTGATATTAAGGTGTGATACGTCCATTTATATGCGTTTTCCGCACTTTGAACAAAGTCGAGAAAACACGATTTTACGCTCACTAGTGAGTAAAAATTCTTATTTCTTGACTTAACGTAAACTCACTTTTATTGATATTTAAAGGTGTATTAAGGTGTGATACGTCCATTTATATGCCTTTTCCGCGCTTTGAACAAAGTCGAGAAAACACGATTTTACGCTCACTAGTGAGTAAAAATTCTTACTTTTTAACTTAACGTAAACTCACTTTTATTGATTTTTAAAGGTGTATTAAGGTGTGATACGTCCATTTATATGCCTTTTCCGTACTTTAAAAAAAGTCGAGAAAACACGATATTACGCTCACTAGTGAGTTAAAATTCTTATTTCATGACTTAACGTAAACTCACTTTTATTGATATTTAAAGGTGTATTAAGGTGTGATACGTCCATTTATATGCCTTTTCCGCACTTTGAACAAAGTCGAGAAAACACGATTTTACGCTCACTAATGAGTTAAAATTCTTATTTCTTGACTTAACGTAAACTCACTTTTATTGATATTTAAAGGTGTATTAAGGTGTGATACGTCCATTTATATGCCTTTTCCGAACTTTGAACAAAGTCGAGAAAACACGATCTTACGCTCACTAGTGAGTAAAAATTCGTATTTCATGACTTAACGTAAACTCACTTTTATTGATAATTAAAGATGCATTAAGGTGCGATATGTCCATTTATATGCCTTTTCGCACTTTGAACAAATTCGAGGAAACACGATTTTACGCTCAACAGTCAGTAAAAATGCTTATTTCATGACTTAACCTAAACTCACTATTATTGATATTTAAAGGGTTATTAAGGTGCGATATGTCCATTTATATGCCTTTTCCGCACTTTGAACAAAATCGAGAAAACACGATTTTACGCTCACTAGTGAGTAAAAATTCTTATTTCATGAGTTAACGTAAACTCACCTTTATTGATATTTAAAGGTGTATTAAGGTGTGATACGTCCATTTATATGCATTTTCCGCACTTTGAACAAAGTCGAGAAAACACGATTTTACGCTCACTAGTGAATAAAATATCTTATTTCTTGACTTAAAGTAAACTCACTTTTATTGATATTTAAAGGTGTATTAAGGTGTGATACGTCCATTTATATGCCTTTTCCGCACTTTGAACAAAGTCGAGAAAACACGATTTTACGCTCACTAGTGAGTAAAAATTCTTATTTCTTGACTTAACGTAAACTCAGTTTTATTGATATTTAAAGGTGTATTAAGGTGTGATACGTCCATTTATATGCCTTTTCCGCACTTTGAACAAAGTCGAGAAAACACTATTTTACGCTCACTAGTGAGTTAAAATTCTTATTTCTTGACTTAACGTAAACTCACTTTTATTGATATTTAAAGGTGTATTAAGGTGTGATACGTCCATTTATATGCCCTTTTCCGCACTTTTGAACAAAGTCGAGAAAACACGATTTTACGCTCACTAGTGAGTAAAAATTCTTATTTCTTGACTTAACGTAAACTCACTTTTATTGATATTTAAAGGTGTATTAAGGTGTGATACGTCTATTTATATGCCTTTTCCGCACTTTGAACAAAGTCGAAAAAAACACGATCTTACGCTCACTAGTGAGTAAAAATTCTTATTTCTTGACTTAACGTAAACTCACTTTTATTGATAATTAAAGGTGTATTAAGGTGTGATACGTCCATTTATATGCCTTTTCCGAACTTTGAACCAAGTCGAGAAAACACGATATTACGATCACTAGTGAGTAAAAAATTCTTATTTCTTGACTTAACGTAAACTCACTTTTATTGATTTTTAAAGGTGTATTAAGGTGTGATACGACAATTTATGTGCCTTTTCCGCACTTTGAACAAAGTCGAGAAAACACGATATTACGCTCACTAGTGAGTAAAAATTCGTATTTCATGACGTAACGTAAACTCACTTTTATTGATATTTAAAGGTGTATTAAGGTGTGATACGTCCCATTTATATGCCTTTTCCGCACTTTGAACAAAGTCGAGAAAACACGATTTTACGCTCACTAGTGAGTAAAAATTCTTACTTTTTAACTTAACGTAAACTCACTTTTATTGATTTTTAAAGGTGTATTAAGGTGTGATACGTCCATTTATATGCCTTTTCCGTACTTTGAAAAAAGTCGAGAAAACACGATATTACGCTCACTAGTGAGTTAAAATTCTTATTTCATGACTTAACGTAAACTCACTTTTATTGATATTTAAAGGTGTATTAAGGTGTGATACGTCCATTTATATGCTTTTCCGCACTTTGAACAAAGTTGAGAAAACACGATGTTACGCTCACTAGTGAGTAAAAATTCTTATTTCTTGACTTATCGTAAACTCACTTTTATTGATATTTAAGGTTTATTAAGGTGTGATACGTCCATTTATTTGCCTTTTCCGCACTTTGAATAAAGTCGAGAAAACACGATTTTACGCTCACTAGTGAGTAAAAATTCTTATTTCTTTACTTAACGTAAACTCACTTTTATTGATATTTAAAGGTGTATTAAGGTGTGATACGTCCTTTTATATGCCTTTTCCGCACTTTGAACAAAGTCGAGAAAACACGATTTTACGCTCACTAGTGAGTAAAAATTCTCATTTCTTGACTTAACGTAAACTCACTTTTATTGATATTTAAAGGTGTATTAAGGTGTGATACGTCCATTTATATGCCTTTTCCGCACTTTGAATAAAGTCGAGAAAACACGATTTTACGCTCACTAGTGAGTAAAAATTCTTATTTCTTGACTTAACGTAAACTCACATTTATTAATTTTTAAAGGTGTATTAAGGTGTGATACGTCCATTTACTAGCCTTTTCTGCACTTTGAACAAAGTCGAGAAAACACGATTTTACGCTCACTAGTGAGTAAAAATTCTCATTTCTTGACTTAACGTAAACTCACTTTTATTGATATTTAAAGGTGTATTAAGGTGTGATACGTCCATTTATATGCTTTTCCGCACTTTGAACAAAGTTGAGAAAACACGATCTTACGCTCACTAGTGAGTAAAAATTCTTATTTCTTGACTTAACGTAAACTCACTTTTATTGATATTTTAGGTTTATTAAGGTGTGATACGTCCATTTATATGCCTTTTCCGCACTTTGAATAAAGTCGAGAAAACACGATTTTACGCTCACTAGTGAGTAAAAATTCCTATTTCTTGACTTAACGTAAACTCACTTTTATTGATATTTAAAGGTGTATTAAGGTGTGATACGTCCATTTATATGCCTTTTCCGCACTTTGAACAAAGTCGAGAAAACACGATTTTACGCTCACTAGTGAGTAAAAATTCTTATTTCTTGACTTAACGTAAACTCACTTTTATTGATATTTAAAGGTTTATTACGGTGTGATACGTCCATTTATATGCCTATTCCGCAGTTTGAACAAATTCGAGAAAACACGATTTTACGCTCACTAGTGAGTAAAAATTCTTATTTCTTGACTTAACGTAAACTCACTTTTATTAATTTTTAAAGGTGTATAAAAGGTGTGATACGTCCATTTATTAGCCTTTTGCGCACTTTGAACAAAGTCGAGAAAACACGATTTTACGCTCACTAGTGAGTGAAAATTCTTATTTCTTGACTTAACGTAAACTCACTTTTATTGATATTTATAGGTGTATTAAGGTGTGATACGTCCATTTATATGCCTTTTCCGAACTTTGAACAAAGTCGAGAAAACACGATATTACGATCACTAGTGAGTAAAAATTCTTATTTCTTGACTTAACGTAAACTCACTTTTATTGATTTTTAAAGGTGTATTAAGGTGTGATACGTCCATTTATGTGCCTTTTCCGCGTTTTAAAAAAAGTCGAGAAAACACGATTTTACGCTCACTAGTGAGTAAAAATTCGTATTTCATGACTTAACGTAAACTCACTTTTATTGATTTTTAAAGGTGTATTAAGGTGTGGATACGTCCATTTATGTGCCTTTTCCGCGTTTTAAACAAAGTCGAGGAAACAAGATTTTACGCTCACTAGTGAGTAAAAATTCGTATTTCATGACTTAAGGTAAACTCACTTTTATTGATATTTAAAGGTGTATTAAGGTGTGATACTTCCATTTATATGCGTTTTCCGCACTTTGAACAAAGTCGAGAAAACACGATTTTACGCTCACTAGTGAGTAAAAATTCTTATTTCTTGACTTAACGTAAACTCACTTTTATTGATATTTAAAGGTGTATTAAGGTGTGATACGTCCATTTATATGCCTTTTCCGCGCTTTGAACAAAGTCGAGAAACACGATTTTACGCTCACTAGTGAGTAAAAATTCTTACTTTTTAACTTAACGTAAACTCACTTTTATTGATTTTTAAAGGTGTATTAAGGTGTGATACGTCCATTTATATGCCTTTTCCGTACTTTAAAAAAAGTCGAGAAAACACGATATTACGCTCACTAGTGAGTTAAAATTCTTATTTCATCACTTAACGTAAACTCACTTTTATTGATATTTAAAGGTGTATTAAGGTGTGATACGTCCATTTATATGCTGTTCCGCACTTTGAACAAAGTTGAGAAAACACGATCTTACGCTCACTAGTGAGTAAAAATTCTTATTTCTTGACTTAACGTAAACTCACTTTTATTGATATTTAAGGTTTATTAAGGTGTGATACGTCCATTTATATGCCTTTTCCGCACTTTGAATAAAGTCGAGAAAACACGATTTTACGCTCACTAGTGAGTAAAAATTCTTATTTCTTGACTTAACGTAAACTCACTTTTATTGATATTTAAAGGTGTATTAAGGTGTGATACGTCCATTTATATGCCTTTTCCGCACTTTGAACAAAGTCGAGAAAACACGATTTTACGCTCACTAGTGAGTAAAAATTCTTATTTCTTGACTTAACGTAAACTCACTTTTATTGATATTTAAAGGTTTATTACGGTGTGATACGTCCATTTATATGCCTTTTCCGCACTTTGACCAAATTCGAGAAAAACACGATTTAACGCTCACTAGTGAGTAAAAATTCTTATTTCTTGACTTAACGTCAACTCACTTTTATTAATTTTAAAGGTGTATTCAGGTGTGATACGTCCATTTACTAGCCTTTTTCGCACTTTGAACAAAGTCGAGAAAACACGATTTCACGCTCACTAGTGAGTAAAAATTCTTATGTCTTGACTTAACGTAAACTCACTTTTATTGATATTTAAAGGTGTATTAAGGTGTGATACGTCCATTTATATGCCTTTTCCGCACTTTGAACAAAGTCGAGAAAACACGATTTTACGCTCACAAGTGAGTTAAAATTCTTATTTCTTGACTTAACGTAAACTCACTTTTATTGATATTTAAAGGTGTATTAAGGTGTGATACGTCCATTTATATGCCTTTTCCGCACTTTGAACAAAGTTGAGAAAACACGCTCTTACGCTCACTAGTGAGCAAAAATTCTTATTTCTTGACTTAACGTAAACTCACTTTTATTGATATTTAAAGGTGTATTAAGGTGTGATACGTCCATTTATATCCCTTTTCCGAACTTTGAACAAAGTCGAGAGAACACTATATTACGATCACTAGTGAGTAAAAAATTCTTATTTCTTGACTTAACGTAAACTCACTTCTATTGATTTTTAAAGGTGTATTAAGGTGTGATACGTGCATTTATGTGCCTTTCCGCGTTTTAAACAAAGTCGAGAAAACACGATTTTACGCTCACTAGTGAGTAAAAATTCTTATTTCTTGACTTAACGTAAACTCAGTTTTATTGATATTTAAGGTTTATTAAGGTGTGATACGTCCATTTATATGCCTTTTACGCACTTTGAACAAAGTCGAGAAAACACGATTTTACGCTCACTAATGAGTAAAAATTCTTATTTCTTGACTTAATGTAAACTCACTTTTATTGATTTTTAAAGGTGTATTAAGCTGTGATACGTCCATTTATGTGCCTTTTCCGCGTTTTAAAAAAAGTCGAGAAAACACGATTTTACGCTCACTAGTGAGTAAAAATTCGTATTTCATGACTTAACGTAAACTCACTTTTATTGATTTTTAAAGGTGTATTAAGGTGTGATACGCTCATTTATGTGCCTTTTCCGCGTTTTAAACAAAGTCGAGGAAACACGATTTTACGCTCACTAGTGAGTAAAAATTCGTATTTCATGACTTAACGTAAACTCACTTTTATTGATATTTAAAGGTGTATTAAGGCGTGATACGTCCATTTATATGCGTTTTCCGCACTTTGAACAAAGTCGAGAAAACACGATTTTACGCTCACTAGTGAGTAAAAATTCTTATTTCTTGACTTAACGTAAACTCACTTTTATTGATATTTAAAGGTGTATTAAGGTGTGATACGTCCATTTATATGCCTTTTCCGCACTTTGAACAAAGTCGAGAAAACACGATTTTACGCTCACTAGTGAGTAAAAATTCTTACTTTTTAACTTAACGTAAACTCACTTTTATTGATTTTTAAAGGTGTATTAAGGTGTGATACGTCCTTTTATATGCCTTTTCCGCAGTTTGAACAAAGTCGAGAAAACACGATTTTACGCCTCACTAGTGAGTAAAAATTCTTATTTCATGACTTAACGTAAACTCACTTTTATTGATATTTAAAGGTGTATTAAGGTGTGATACGTCCATTTATATGCCTTTTCCGCACTTTGAACAAAGTCGAGAAAACACGATTTTACGCTCACTAGTGAGTAAAAATTCATATTTCATGACTTAACGTAAACACACTTTTATTGATATTTAAAGGTGTATTAATGTGTGAAACGTCCATTTATTTGCGTTTTCCGCACTTTGAACAAAGTCGAGAAAACACGATTTTACGCTCACTAGTGAGTAAAAATTCTTATTTCATGACTTAACGTAAACTCACTTTTATTGATTTTTAAAGGTGTATTAAGGTGTGATACGTGCATTTATGTGCCTTTTCCGCGTTTTAAACAAAGTCGAGAAAACACGATTTTACGCTCACTAGTGAGTAAAAATTCGTATTTCATGACTTAACGTAAACTCACTTTTATTGATAATTAAAGATGCATTAAGGTGCGATATGTCCATTTATATGCCTTTTCCGCACTTTGAACAAAATCGAGAAAACACGATTTTACGCTCACTAATGAGTAAAAATTCTTATTTCATGACATAACGTAAACTCACTTTTATTGATATTTAAAGGTGTATTAAGGTGTGATACGTCCATTTATATGCGTTTTCCGCACTTTGAACAAAGTCGAGAAAACACGATTTTACGCTCACTAGTGAGTAAAAATTCGTATTTCATGACGTAACGTAAACTCA